>QNQO01003816.1:0-44005 GCA_003290165.1 Berberis thunbergii | reverse complement strand
ACTGCGTGACGGGACGGACGGGATCGGGACGGGAACGGGATCGCGGGATGGGATGCCCACCCCTACTTGAAACCTTGTGATTTTTCCAAACTTAATTTTCATTAAATTAAAATTCAATTTCGTATTTTAAATTTGTTAGAATTTATTAGCTTTAGTTTCGCATAGTTTGTCTTCCTTAACCTTGTTTTGTAGATCGTTTGTCCTCGTGGGATCGACACCCCATTCTTTACTGCAATTGACCGCGTGTATTGTTTGGGCCGTAATCAAATTTTGGCGCCGTTGCCGGGGGAACAAGCGTCATTCTACAAGGAAGGTTTCGGGTATTATCTTTCTTGCTCATTTTTCATTTTATTTTATTTTATTGTATTTTTTTTTAGGTTTTAGGTCCAGTTTAATTTTTTATGTTTATCTTTATTTTATTTTATTTTATTTCAAAAAAAATTAAAAAAAAATTAAAAAAAAAAACATTGGGGGAGTGAGTTGGAATAGAGTCCACTTAGGTTCGTGGGAGGAGATGACCCAAACATTTTTTAATAAATACTTTCCTCACCACAAAACCAACGGTCTAAAGAGACAAATTTCTACCTTCACCCAAAAGAATAGCGAGACATTATATCAAGTATGGGAGAGGTTCAAAGATCTCTTGAATACATGCCCACACCATGGGTATGAGAATTGGCGCTTAGTCAGTTATTTTTATGAGAGACTCACCAATAGAGAGCGTCAGTTCCTTGAGATGATGTGTAATGGAGAGTTTTTGCAAAAAGACCCTGACGAGGCCATTGAGTACCTGAATGACTTAGCTGAAAAGGCCCACACTTGGACTGGTCCAAATGCTACTGAGAGCACAGATAGACCACGCCCAGCTGGAGTTTACCGACTTAGGGAAGAGGATAGCCTTAGAGCCCAACTTGATAGAGTAACTAGGGAGTTAGAAGCACTTAAGACCAAGGATGGTAAGCCCACACATACTATTGCCAGAGTTGAGCTACATGACACATGTTTTATATGCGAGGGAGTTGAACACTTAGCACATGATTGCCCGACCTTGACTGAGATGAAAGGGGTTTATGAGGAACAATGGAACGCCTTAGGGATGTACAATAAGCCTTATTCACCACTCTCTAACACTTACAATTTTGGCTGGAGAGATCACCCTAACTTTAGTTGGAGGTCCGAGGCCGACCAACCTACACACTCACAGGCACAACCACCTAGGTCATACCATGCACCTCCATACAATGCACAATCTAACACAAGTTCCTTATCAGACACATTACATGCATTTATAGAGGCACAAGGTAAAACTAATCAAAAATTGAGGTTGCATTGACACAGTTGGCAGAAGAGAACAAGGAGATCAAAAGCCAAATAAGCAAGTTGACAAGTTCATTCACAGTACAAGCTTGGGGCCAATTTCCGTCACAGCCTCAAGCAAATCCGAAGGCCAACTTATGGTACAAACCTCTACTTCAGACTCTCAGAATGTCAAAGAGGTTAATGTCATCACTACTCGGAGTGGTAAGACTTTAGATGGGTCAAGCTCGTCCACAACTATAAGCACCTCCCCATGTGCAAATGAGAGCATCCCTGAGGATGAGCCCAACAAGAACATTCTAGTTTTAGTTCCTTTTCCTCAAGCGCTACGACCTACTAGAAAGAAATCAGAAATGCATGGTGAGATTCTAGAACACTTGAAACAGGTTAAAATTAACTTACCTTTGCTGCATGTGATTAAACAGGTACCAACTTATGCGAGGGTCATCAAGGATCTATGCACTATTAAGAGGAAACATCAAGTGGTTGCTATCTTTGAGTGGACTGATCCTCAACTTTTCAGGTTGTTGGTATACGATTCCTTCACCCTTTTGACTCATTTATATCATAGACTAGGTTTGGAGGTGCGTGTTCCATATGTTCTTCCTCGTCACTTCATAGTATATCTTTCATGAGGGAGAATATATGTTGGGCTGACGACGTTAAACCTAGCGCTCCTAGGAGGCAGCCTAGCCTTAGTTGTGTGTCTTTGCTGTTAGTTTGGATTGATTTTCGAGTACCCTATTTAGTTGTGTTTCACTCATACTCGTTAGCTCCATAACAGTTTTGACTGACAACTTGCTTCTTTTTTGTTTTCTTTGTTAATGTCGAGTCTGCATTTATCAATTTCTAATGAAAACTCCATGATTCTTATATTTCTGAGCATTCATTGGTGGAAGATTTCATCGAAATTGGTAAAAAGCTTCACCATGGTACTATCACTCTAACCCTCCTATTTTCTTTTGCCTTGATTTGTCATGATTATTATTTTTTACATTTAGGACAATGTTTGGTTTAGGTTTGGGGGTGTGGTTTATTAGATTTTTTTTATGCAATTTTCAAAAATCTTTGAGTTTAAAACGTATTTTACAATTAAACCGAGTCATTTTTGTGTTCTACTCAATCTCCATTGAACACTTAGATGATTATGATAATTGTGTAAATCTTCTTGAAAATGCATTTGAAATCTGAACTCTTGGTGAATAAAAAAATAATAATAATAATAAACAAAAAAAAAAAAAGTTTTGAGTTCTTTTCAATTTTTAGAGAATATCACATACTAGCACGTGTCACATAGTTATATTAGTGGAAAACATGATATTTGATATTATCCTTATGTTAGATGTATTTCGTGAGACTTTTCAACTCGATTATTCATGCACTATAAGCCAAGTCAACATGAAACCTTAGAATAATAATGGAGACTTAACCCTTGTGAGTTTTGAGCCATTCTTTATTTCTTGAGGGTTATTAATTACACTCTGATTTTTCTTGAGTCCGCAATATTTCGTTGATGATCTCATTATTCTTGATTTTCTTATTGATTGCTTTAAGAATGACATAAAATTGAATCTTTACACTAGAAATTCTTGCTTTATTTAGTTGAGATGTCCTAGTATTAACTAGAACTTATGAAGTGATATAGGCATTTCTTTCTTTAAACCATTTTTAGCCTTTTAGCCTACCCAATAATAAATATCCATTTGCAGCCCTTTGAGCCTTTAGATAGCCTTTTCTTTGTTATCCTCATTCCCAATACCTACTCCAACCAAGGAGTAATACCTTTATTATTTTATCCTTACCCAATTTTCTGAGAATATATCCGGTGAGATATATTTATGAAACGGGCAAATAAAAAAATAAAAAAAGATATTTCATGCGCCCTCAAAGTAAAAGTGTTGGATTGTATCAATGGGGAAAAGTATGTTATTTCAAAAAAAAAAAAAAAAAAAGTGATTGAAGAAGAAAATAATGAAGAAAAAGTTAATGGTGTACAACATTGATTTGCTCTTCAATGCCCTATGTTTTATTCAAGGGTGTATCCATTCTCAGAAATCTTTGTATCCTTTTTGTCCATTATTGTTTGCCATAATCCAAGCCCCAATACAACCTAGTAAAGACCTAATTGATCTTAAGTGAAAGTTAGCTTAATAGATGTGGAGATTGAATAGGCAAGAACTATGGTGTTTGGTTCAACATTATCAAAAGTAATCAATATTTCAGTCCATGAGATCATATTCATTTCACTCTTTGAAAATTCCGTTTTTCATGATAATTATATGTGAGATGTTCGCATTTTCCATAATATATTCTTTTCCTCACATATAAACTGAGTGCCTAATCTCTGAGCATTTCATTTCTGAGCGACACGAGAGAATTGTAGTTGAAACGTCTTTTCTAAAGGTTTTCTTGTCACATCTTTACTATGAGATGAAGAGTTATGTTGATAAGGCTCCTCACACACACACTTCGAGTTGAGAATGATTATGAAATTCATTTAACCTTTAGATACTATTAAATTATTGTACTCTATTGATATACTTTTGTGACAGTTTTAGTTTGTTGTTTTTCTCAAATGCTAAGCAATTAGAAAATTACTCTAAGTAAAATAAAGAAGAATGCTCACGTTTTTGCATTATGTTTTTAGAAAATAGGTTTTGTTTTATTGAGTCAGTAATATTTGGGGGCAGCATTTCTGGAAACCCTCACGAGACTATAACTCGTCCTCTAGAGGTAATCTAGAGGTTTAAAGCCTTGTTGCACGTTAAGGTAAGTGCAACCGTGATTCCTACGAAAGTGAGTTAGGATTTTATTCTTTATTTTGTTTTGCTCGAGGATTAGCAAAATATAGGTTTGGGGGTATTTGATATACACGTAATTATTACAAAATATATCCCTTAATTTATATATGTTAGTGCTTCAATTAATATATTTTATTCTAATTATTTCAATTTTTATGTTTTTGTAGGAATCTGCGCGCGTGAACGATAAAATCGCATTAAGGCGATAATTTGAGAAAATGATTAATTTGTTGATTCTAGCGGTGGTACAAAAGAATGGTTCACACATCTAAGCCTAACCCGAATAAGCATGGTCCACTTATTTAACCAAGCCCAAGCCCAAGCTCAGAAAGCTAGAATCCTAAGCCCAGCCTAACAAGGAAATAGAGGAACCCTATTTAGGTTTATCTCTTGCCTTCTCTTTGGAGACTCCTCCTCTCTTCCACGTTTTTTGCTCTCCTATCTCTAGTCCAGCCACCATCACCACCTCCACCGGGGCAGAGACAGAGGTCTCTCGCCACTAACCAACCACCACCTCGCCACCGTCACTAACCACCGTCCTCGCCCCTGTTACACGGTACAAACACCAACCTCACCTCGCCACCGTCCTCTCTGTCCATAACACAGCCGCCACCACCATTTCCCTCACCCTCTCTCTTTGTTCTTGCAGGTACAGGAGCTGGTTGGGAAGAGAGAACGCTCGCGAGGAGCGGAGAATAGAGGCGGAACAGTTCGCGTCGCGCTGGAGAAGACGAAGAGCTGCAGAGCAGCGAATTTCGCGCGGGAAAAACTGTTTTCAGTTTTGAAAAACGGTTGTGGCTATTGACGCCCCGAGAATCTGTAAGAGCCACCACAGTGCAAATTTAGCTGTTTTTCTCGGGATTCGTGCGCGTACAGGAAGTGATGGATTCCTCCTCCAGTGATGTTGTGACCACCACCACCATGAGTCTCTAAACCCCACGCAAGGTGAAGAGGTGAACTCCTAGATGTAACGCACTAAATTATCATTTGATTCGCTTTAAGTTTTCACGATGAATAATGATGTTTAATGATTATCACTTTTATTTAATATAGAAATTTATGTTATTTCAGTGAGAATGATTTCATAGACTTCTTTGTAGATTTTTATTATTCCGATGATTATCTTTTCTTCTCCATATAAGCTTAGTCATGCTTTTCTTATGTGTGGAATGTTTAAGAATTAATTGATTCCGGTAGGTTAGTTATATGTGATCGTCATTTATTACGGTATTGTCTCCGGATATATCGTAAGTCTAAAATTCATTTACATTAGGGTATATTAATGATTAAACGATTATTTTTCCGATTACGTCGTTTGGGATGTGAAACACGTAGTTGAGTCATCATAGCGAATCAATACTAGTTAGCGCGTGAAGTCTAGGAGGGATTCTTGGAACCTTGTGATTTCTCCAAACTTAATTTTCATTAAATTAAATTCAATTTCGTATTTTAAATTTGTTAGAATTTATTAGCTTTAGTTTCGCATAGTTTGTCTTCCTTAACCTTGTTTTGTAGATCGTTTTTCCTCGTGGGATCGACACTCCATTCTTTACTGCAATTGACCGCGTGTATTGTTTGGGCGTAATCAATAAACTAATGAGGGCCAACTAAAAAATCCTTTTTTAATGATGAATTTGCTTGAGGCCTAAGTTGTTATTATATCAAATAAATGGAACATATGTCATAAAAAAAAAAAGGTAGATACATATAGCCTATATATTAACTATCAAAACTAAAACACAAAAAATCATAAAACATATGAACAAAAAAAGATTATCCAAAGATATTACTTACTTATTACAATGCCATGTAGAATATTTATTACACTGTCTACACATTTAACATTGAGTTTTTGTGACTAGTGCAAATCACCCAAAAACATACACAAATCATATACTTTGTAATTAAGTTTATCGAAATCTCTTAATAACCAAACTTCATCACTAACCACATTTTTTTTTTCTTGAGGGTTTAGAGATAAGAAAATATGGATCAAAGTTGGTTTCCTCTCAAACAAGTCTACAGCATCCAAGAACTTCGTCATTGAGATGTTCGGAACAACTCTTAAACTTGAAGTCAATCGATCCCGTTTGTCTCCCTTCAACGAGTTAGCAACCTCCTTGTCTACCACCGCCAACAAATTGTGTTTGGAATTGAACTCTTCATTATATGACAATCTTTTACCCTTGTCAGAAGAGACGTGTTGATTCATGGATGAAGATCCAGAAGAGCCTGATGCATGATCATTCAAATCCATCACATTCTTACATAACATAAACAAATCTTTAGCATTTTTCTATACATAACACAAAATTTTGTCAACAAGAAGTAAAAATCAAACAACAAAGACGATCTAAATATCAGATGCAATTTTAGAAGTTTGGTGGATGTTCTGAAGTTCTCAAGAGAATGAACTAAATCAACAAGGAAACAAAGAAACTAACTTAACATCACATTTCTGTCCCAAAAGAATGCGGGAGAGTCAAATTCCGTTATATATATATATATATATAAGTTGATGCCCCATCAACCCCGCTTGCCTTGTGAAAAAAAAGTCTAAAAATTTAGGTCTGGAATACACGATAGACACACATTTTGATAACTATGTTTCCGTCCCATAAAGTACATCCAAAAAAACTTATATAAAAATTTTATATTGGTGCAAACTATTACATGAGCCTAATGCAAGGGCGTATACACGTCAACAGTTACTAATCTATTTCTTTTTATTGAAAGAAGTAGAAACAATCTAGTTCTTACAATCCTTCTAGGTATCAAGGGAGGGAACGAGGGAGGGAGCGAGGATGCTCCCTCGCACATGATTTTTATGCGGGATTTGTTTGATTCAGTGCGAAATTTTTTGGCTCCAAAAGTGAAAATCCCAAATTTTTGGCTCCAAATCAAACTCTTTGCTCTCTGTTTCCTTAAATTATTTTTGTTATCTGCTTCGTTTCATCATCATCTCTCTCGTCAAAACCTTCCGATCTGGGAAATGTCAGGACGCGGCGAGAGTGCTAATTGCGGCGGAGGCCGAGGTGGTGGTGGTGATGGAGGATGAGGCCGTGTAGGTCAGCCATGGCCAGGTCCTCCGTCTCAGCGAGGCGGTGGTCGCGGTAGAGGCAGCACTCCTCCGTCCGTACAGTCTCCTCCATTTCCACAACCGTCCGTCCAACCTTCTTCTTCACAACCTCCTCAGGTGATCCGAGAAGTCGGATCGTCTTCTACTGCTGCTGCTACAGCGGCGTCGCTAAGCACGGAGGTTGAACAAAAACTGATGATCCAAATCCAACCGCTACGTCCTCCGCCGGAGTCTTCAAAGTCCATGAGGTTTCCGCGGAGGCCTGGTTACGGATCTGTTGGACAAAAATGAGTCGTCAAGGCCAATCACTTCTTGGTTAAGCTTCAAGACATGCCGCTTCACCACTACGATGTGAGTATAACCTCCTCTGTTTTAGGCTTCTTCTTGCTAAGTCACTTGCAGATCGATTTTCTACTGAAATCTGCCTATATTTGTTGAATCTCTCTTTTTTACTGTTTGATCTCCCTCATTAGTGTGTTTTTCGCTTAGATTTGTTCATCATGTTCAGTGTTTTGGTTTTCAAGTCGATCGGTTACTGTTTGAGTGATTGTCCCTCATCAGGGTGGCAACACACATTGGTCAATATGACATTCCTTCTGCTATATATCAATCAACTAGGAAAGTCACATCTAAACGTGCACACTCTGAGTGCTATATGAAGAATAGTTCATGCACAATCATTTTTACTACATGTTTTTCTATTATATGAACCTCATTTCAGTATTTTACAATGGTGAGTGAGTGAGAGTGAGAGCTAGAGAGTGTGCAATCATGGGGAGAAAAGGCAAGACACGGCTAAAGAGGGATATTTGGAAGCCAGAGGAGGACTTACTTCTCACAAGATACATAGAGATTCATGGAGAGGGAAAGTGGTCTACTGTTTCCAAGAGATCAGGTTTTGAATTCTATACATGGATCAATGTACATGTTAGTTTTTATATAACATTGAACACTATTGTTGATTTACCAAACAAAATGCGCAACATTATTTGTAATGTTTGATTGTTTGAACAGGTTTGAAGAGGGAAGGTAGGAGCTGCAGGCTTAGATGGAAGAATTACCTTCAACCAAATCTGAAACGCGGGGATATGTCATTGGAGGAAGATGATCTTATCATCCGAATGCATAAGCTTCTTGGCAATCGGTTTGTTTTACTTCCATATATTTTTCTTCAGGTGCTTCTTTGTGTGTATCAATCCAATATAGTTCATCAATATTGAAATAATGGTGGTGTGAAGGTGGTCATCGATTGCGGGTAGGCTCCCTGGTCGAACTGATAATGAAGTAAAGAACTACTGGAACAACCATTTGAAGAAGAGAATCTCTGGAGTGGAAGAAGCACTTCAATCCGAAACAAAGAAGATGACAGAGCTTAATAATGCCCCAAGGAATCAACCTCTTGCAGCAATAGTCCAGAGTACTACACCATTGAAGAATCTTCATCAGAAGAGAATGTCATTCATTACAATGACACAAACACAAGAAATGAAGAGTACTCTTGGTTGGATGACATGAAGAACTTACACTACGAGATTCGTCCTGATCAATGGTTGTCCATTGATGGGTATGTATGGGAAAATGAGCCTTTCTTGCCATCCCTAATTGCTGAAAACAAAGTTACATTGATGAATAATGAGACTTCATTTCTCTCATCCCGATGAAATGTACCCAATTCAAATTTCGTAATTAAACTTTGTTTGAGAGTTAGAATGTTGTTAATTAGTGATTGTTTATGGCATAACATGAAAGAAGGATTGCATATAATGCCTTGTGTTTAATTTATTTCAAGAAGTCTGTCAGGTCTCTTCATAATTTAGTGATTTGCAGTTATTACCTTCACGACTCTTCACACCTGAGAATGCTTGATTTCACCAAATCAAAATAATGAAGTTGTCAGATGATAATCAAGGAAATCGAAACATGAAACATACAACTAATAACTTGATTGAGCCGAATGAAAAGGAATAATGAAGTAATCGATCTTCACCTAAAATTAAACAGGATCCTTAATGCATGGGTTGAGCAAACCATCAATAGATGTGTAGCTCGCACTGGAAACTACAATCTAATCAACTATTACACAGACAACAATTACCAAAGTAGACAATAAAAATTTCACACCTATGGTTCCAGAATTAGTGGTTTACACATCTCAAGTAGTGAAACTTCATAACACAAATTTAACAACTAAAATTTTGGTTGAAAACACTGAAGACTCGAAGCACTTCTGCAAGCGAAGAACATTTTCAAAAATGTAGTTCATACATTCAAGATTCAAGAACAATGCAGAGCACTATTCTTGCAAGGCTCAGAGGTAAGCCAGCAATGCAGATATTTATCTGTAGTCCAGATTGCACAGCAACATCGGGTTGATTGTAATAGAAGAAATTTGCCCAAATATCAGTTCAGATGATAAATTCTGGACAAGTCTGGTTGCATTATAAGAGAGACAAACCTCATCTCTACTTTGTCCTAAATGATTGAAAACATACACATGAAACACATATTCTGTGTCATACCCTTAACTTCTTTCATCTGGTTGCAGTATTACTAGTTGGCATGCCCATCACCATTCATCACACCCGCAAGCACAACACAAATTATACAGGTGAGAAACAAGTATACGCACAAAAGACATGCAGAACATTGATAGGCTATGTTCGATAACATGTACAAATTCAGAGCATACAAATTTGTATAACTGTTTCCTTCCATATAATAGAGTATTTGCAACCAGAAAGGAGATTTGTTTATGTATTATCATCGTCGTCATCATCATGTTGGGCATACAACAAAGCAGTCTCAACAGGTAAGGTTGGTGGTGTTCCAGGTGGGATGCAAGCTGCACCATTCTCACCCGCACATGAGCACAGAGCCTCGGCTTCCCTGCTAGTTGAATCAAGATCAATTTGGCCACTCAGCTCATTGATAAACTTCAGTAATGTGTCAAAGTCCATATGCTCATCCATGATCTTCCTGCGGGTACCTCTTAAGGATAGCTATCATACAACACCATTGTCATACAAATGAAATCAATGACTGGTATATCTTCATAGAAACTTGGCCACGTAAGGACTGGTAAACAAATGAAATCAATGACTGGTATATCTTCAATGACTGGAGGAGACTGTACGGATGGAGGAGCGTTGCCTCTACCGCGACCACCGCCTCGGCTGACCTACACGGCCTCGTCCTCCATCACCACCACTACCGCGGCCTCTGCCGCAGTTAGCACTCCCGCCGCGTCCTGACATTTCCCAGATCGGAAGGTTTTGACGAGAGAGATGATGATCAAACGAAGTAGATAACAAAAAGATTTTAAGAAAACAGAGGCAGAGAGAAACAGAGAGTAAAGAGTTTGATTTGGAGCCAAAATTTTGGGATTTTCACTTTTGGGGCCAAAACACTGAATCAAACAAATCCCGCATAAAAATCACGTGCGAGGGAGCATCCTCGCTCCCTCCCTCGTTCCCTCCCTCGATACCTAGAAGGATTGCTAGTTCTTAACATCCATAATATACACCCATAAATAACATAGTTACTTCTCATTGTAGAAGAAACACAAGCATCGACTCGATGAAACAAACCAAGAACTTGAAAGGCACAAGCCTAGTAACCCTTGCATCTTAACAAAACACCAATCACACAGAGTTCAAACCAATATTGGGACAAACTTTGAATCATATTATCATAACTCAGCCAAATCATGACAACAAACCCACAATTTTCGCTCCCAGTTCTATTAGATAAATGTCAATGAAACTTTGACCTTAAAATTTATGGTTTCAACATGAATCATAACCAACAAAAGTACCGTTTCGATCCCAAATGGTAAAATTACAATAACGAAACTAATTATAACTACAATCCATTGCCTTAAACCAGCCAACTTCTTGAACTGTCCCTTATGCTAAAGTGACTTCATTATGATAATCCATATTGCCTCCTCTCTCTCTCTCTACCCTGTCCTAAAGCTTGACATATGATTAACCTTGACATACTTTTTTGTTGCTCCTCCTAATTGCTTAATTGGTTCACACAAGAAAAAGGAACTAGAATTGGGAGAGAAGGAGAGATTGATGAATGAAGAAAACAAATTTCTTAAGTTATTTTGTAACACCAAGTAATGGCTCTGTTCCACTGCGTTGGGTAATATACACATAGACTAAAATTACTTCCTAATTAGGAAGATTTCTAAAACACTCACTTTGATCCAATGGGATGGGGTTGGGGGAGAGTGTTGTTTTGCAGAGTAGTTGAAGAAGGAAGAAATGGAGAAGATGGGTTGATTTTTTTTTCAACCAAATAGTTACCTCGAGATTAGTATTAGACATTTAGATGGTTTTTTTGTTAATTTTAGATTCATTCATGCGGTATTTTATTCAATAAAATCATATTAACCAGTAAATGTGGTTGATCTAACTAATCTATTAGAAAATGAGAGTTAAACTCAATTAAAATTTTGAATAATGGTCAAACTCTATTAAGTATAAACAAAGGGGAATTCTAATTGGCTCCGTCCCCCTCCCTCGCCCATTTCCTCACTCGTTTCCTAGCCAGCTAGACAAGCCCATTAACAAATGAGGGCCAACTAATTATTTAATAATGGATTTGTTTGAGGCCTAAGTTGTTATTATATAAAATAAATCGAACATACGATGTATAAAGAAAGTAGATACATATAGCCTATATATCAACCATCAAAACTAAAACACAAAAAATCATAAAACATGTGAACCAAAAAAAGATTATCCAAAGATATTACATACTTATTACAATGTCATGTAGAATATCTATTACACATTTAACATTGAGCTTTTTGTGACTAATGCAAATCACCCAAAAACATACACAAATCATATACTTTGTAATTAAGTTTATCGAAATCTCTTAATAATCAAGCTTCCTCACTAACCACACTTCTTTTTCTTGAGGGTTTAGAGATAAGAAAATGCGGATCAAAGTTGGTGTCTCCTCAAACAAGTCTACAACATCTAAGAACTTCTTCATTGAGATGTTTGGAACAACTCTTAAACTTAAAGTCAATCGATCCCAATCGTCTCCCTTCAACGAGTTAGTAACCTCCTTGTCAACCTCCGCCAACAAATTGTGTTTGAAGTTGAATTCTTCAGCAAATGAAAATCTCTGACACCTTTCAGAAGAGCGAGATGCATGATCATTTGAATCCATCACATTGTTATCACCAGCATCATCTGTTACATAACATAAAGTCATAAACAAATCTTTAGCATCTACCTTACATTTCAAAGAGGTTTTTCACTGTTCATGAACAGTGCTCACTCTCTGTTTGTCCTATGTGGCTTTTGTTATAACTTAAGTTAAATCATACACCCCCGATGCTTTCCTCTCCCTCTCTTCCTTTCCCCTCTCTTCCTCTACCTAAACCCCTCCCACCCAAACTTTCTCAAGCAGAGAAGAAGAGGGTTTCGAGTTTTTTTTTTCTTCTTCTTCTTTGGTAGATTATTCTTCTTTACCTCTCCTCTTCTTCTTCTTCTTCAGATCTGAAGATCCTTTTTTTTTCGAGTTGATCACAGATGTTTCTCTTTCTCTTCTAGGGTTTCGAGTTCTCAAATTTCAACCCTTTCTCGCTTCAATCTGCCATTAAAAACTCTAGAAAAAGTCTCTCTCGATTCAAATTAAAGCCTCCGACTTTCACCCCTTTCGATCGTTCAAGCGAATTTGAATGATTTCGATGGTGGCGAAGCCCTAATTGGAGCGAAATTTGTATCTGATTTCGATGCCAAAAGAAGATCTGGTTGAGTTGAAGTTCTACTGATTTCGATCCGATACTCTGCGGCTTCAACAGTTGCGATGCTCAAGGAGATAATCATCGCTGATTGGCCTAAAGGTTCGATTTTTAATTACCCCTCTTGCGTTTTTTAGTGTTTGTGGATCTTTTGTTTCAAAGGGTAACTGATGGGTGGGAGTTAGATATCATTTAATAACATTTCAGTTTGGCTTGATTGAATGGGGTTTACTAATTTCAGAGAAGGGCCTAATTATTTTTTTTCAGCTCTCTTCTCTCCTCACTCTCTCCTTTCAGTTTTCGATTCGGTGGAGGAAGAGGAGGAGAGGTGAAGCCGAAGTTGAAAATTAAGACACCTCCGCAGAGGAAAATGGTGAGTGATTGATTGGTTGAAGATTTTGTTTTGATTTTGTGTGTTTTTAGGTTTTTAATTTGATTATTTCTTTAGGGTTTTGATTTGTATGTTTTTAATTGGAAACAGTGGAGACTTATCCGTTGGAATCGTTGAAGGCGGAACTGTCGGTGAAATTCGGAAGCAAGAGCTATAGAGTTTGTTGAGGGCGGAGCGTGTTAGAGAAGTTGGTCCGATACTTGGGATGGATTTTGATCCATTGCCACCTTGTGCTTTTGGTGCACCAATAGGTATGACACGACAATTTTCATATTTGAGTTGTTTTTCTTATTGATATCATGCAATGCATCTTTAATATCTATAACGTACTGGGTATCGTAGAGATTAATTTGGTGTTGTTTTTTTAAATGGGTTCAAAGAGATTCAATGGTCGTAAAATTCATGCAGCGTCTCTCAATCTGCAATAGTCATATAAACCCAATTGCAATTATTCGATAATTCCGTGATAGTACGATTTACTCTGTATTAGTGCCATCGGCACGGGTATTACACTAGTTATTTTTACATAACACAATTTTGTCAACAAGGGTAAAAATCAAACAACAAAGACGATCTAAAGTACATCCAAAAAAAATTATATAAAAATTTTATATTTATGCAAACTACTACATGAAACGTTAGACATGGAGCCCAATGCAAGGGCAGACATGGAACCTAATGCAAGGGCATATACACGTCATCAGTTACTGATCTATTTCTTTAGATTGAAAGAAGCAAAAACAATCTAGTTTTGAACATTCATAATATACACTCATAGATAACATAGTTACTAATCTAGTTTTGAACAGCCAAGTGCATTATGCATAGTATGTAAATGATAGAACTGGGATGAGCCCCCAGCTAGTAGATACAAACCAACACATTTTTCTATCTACATCATTGATTAGTTCAATACTAATGTAGGAGAGAATTCAACTTATCCCAAGTTGTGAACTTCAGCCTCCTACAAGCATACCACCTTGACAGATTGATAATCTCACACACCATACAGGGGAATATTGAAGTCATGAGACTTCAAAAAATCTCCAAAAACATGTGAATATCAGTTCCATATCATCCTCACAAATCAAACTATACAAAGATCACTAAACTTTGAAGTTGATTCATTAACTACATATTTTACTTGTTAAGATGATACCATACATATGTTGATAAAAATATATAAATAAAAATTACCAATTTTGATGGCAGTAGGACTGTTGCTTGCATCCGCCCATTTGACTCGATGATGAACAACATTTCCTCCACCCTTTAACAGAAGCAGCACGTGTATAGTAGGAAGACCATTACAGTCATACATAGCATCAATTGTGTCTTGATCTCCAGATTCCAATACTTTATTTTGAATCAATCTCATCTGATCAAGAATTACACACTTTTTAAGTGCTTTACCAACAACAACCAGTCTTTGCTGATAGGGTGGAATTCGATTTACATCCTCTACGATGTTCATCAAATCATCCAGTGTGTCGGATTCTCCTATTTCCACACCGTATCTCTTCCATGTTTGGTCTTGCACAATGACCTGGACTGTTTCTCCTCTCAGTTGAAAAGCCGTGTTGAGTGTGGAACCGTCTTGGATGTTGTAGTAGCTTAGCATTCTTCCATCTTCTAGTATTGTTCCTTGGAAAACCAGATCCAATTTATCCATAGGAATTTCTTTTCCTTCTTCTCTGTTTTTTATAACAATTTTGACTTTTTCAATCGTGCTGCTGGAGTTGTCAATTTCCAGAGTAATCGACTGCTTTGCAGCTGCAATATGCACAATGATCTGCATGGTTTCAATACCTCCCTTCCCTTTGCTCCTCTTCTGTGTATGCTGAAAATGAAAGACCCATCTAAGACTGATGAAGGTATGTATGTATAGACCTTTCAGCTTTACCATTGACGAAATATATTTTTTTAATTTTAAGTTGGAGCTGATGAAGATATATTATATATCTTTTATTTTAATAATATGGATTTTACTTATAATCTCTTGTACTATCACACCCCAAATCTTTACAAAAGGGCATTGACTTTTAGACAATATCATTTCTGCTGAAAAATACTCACACCACTAATATAAATTTAAATTCAAAAAATCCTATCCCTCCTCTTTTTTTTTTTTTTTTTTTTTTTTTTTTTTTTTTTAAGGCAACCGTGCCGTCGGTGGGTATAGAATCCAAGACATAGGATTTAAACCACCACAGCCTTAACCATCCAACTAGGCTACCATTAGCCTATCCCTCTTCTTTCTTCCTCTTCTTCTCCATTTTTTTTTTCCTTTGCAAGGGCAAAAAATTTTGATCCTCACACAGGCATCTGCGAGTGAAGAACTCCTCCCTGCAGAGTCATTTGCAAGGATGGATTCTCCACTCAGAGATGCTTGTGCGAGTGCAAAAGAGAAAAAAAAAAACACAGAGAATAATGCGAGGTCGGGGAGGGATGGTACGACCGACACAGTGGGGTGGTTGTTGTTTCTTGCATGGAGATTTGGAGGAGAACATATACATGTCTCATCCCGCCGGATATGTTGTTGTTGGTAAGGAAGAAAATGTATGCAAACTGAAGAAAAAGGGCAATGAAATAGGATGGGGTGGCCAGTGGCATGGTGACGCCCCCTCCACTAACCTGCAAAACCATCCCCAACTCACCCGAATCATCATAACAACCGGGCATCCCCTTATCTGCAACACCACTCGAACCTGCCTGCAACGTCAGGATGACACCCCAACTCCCCCCCCCCTGAACTAAATAAACACCGTCACCTCCACCCACCCCCCACCCCGCTTCCAACACCAACAACATTGACATCCCAAGCTAATCCAGCGATTGATGACAATTTGATTGAACCCCATAAATTTCCCATCCATGAAACATATTCCAAATTGTGATCACTACTCAAGTTTTCTGAATCAGTTGGAAACTGTTGTTGGGATTATGGGTTGCATCAATGGAGATGCCTTTTCTGCTGTTGTTGTAGGGATTATGGGTTTTAATAATGAGGTTAGTTTTAGGGGTTGTTGGATTGATTTATTCAATTGGCGGAATAAAACCCACATCCTCGACAATTTTTCCATCTCTTTTCAGTTGGGTGGTGGTTGGTTTGATATTTGACGGTGGTGTTGGGGTTTGATTCAGTTGAAGATTATGGGGTGGGTGGGGTTGAAATTTGTTCAAAGAGAATGGAGGGGTTGAGGTGGTGTGATCTGGTATAGATTGTGGAGCCGAGCCAATTTGGTTCAGGGGCTGTCAGGGGTGTGGTGGTGATAGAAAAATTAAATAAAGGGAAATAAAATAAGGGGATGGAGGCTGGAGGTGGTGTGGTGTGGTGCACTCTAGAGAGAAAAAGGAGAGAAGTGGAAGAGTCTGATACTGGAGTATTAATGAACTCCAAATAAAGGGAAATAAGGGAGGGAGGTGAAGTGAAACCAGAGACGGAGGAAGAAAGGTCGAAGAAGAACATTTTTTAACCATGTGATTTTCATCGCGATACGCTTGTATATTATTGTTGGACCACTCATTTTCTTCGAGAAAAATTGCTCATGATACAAAGAGTTCAATTTGAGCCCTTAGATCTGTCAGGGGTTTTTTAGTCATCAAAATGTTAACATTTTGAAAATAGCTCATGACATCACAGTCAATGCATGTTGACTATTACTCCTAAAGGGGAGACTGAAACAATGATTAATCATGGGGTAAATTTGTATTAGAAATCTATTATGAGGGGTAAATCACAACTAATCCTTTCATAATTTTATGGCCACAACATAAATTTTTATGTTTCAGTAATTTTTATGTTTTATTTATTTATTTATTTTATATTTTTTTAACCTTGTGATTGGAGTCGATCTTAAAGTTCAAAGATTTATAGTTTTATGGTTCTATCAACTTCTATGCAATTTTATTTTATTTTTATTTTTATGTGTTTCTAAGAATTTAGCTATACATATGGATAGTATTTTACTGGAATGAAATTATTTGCGAATTAAAAGGATTTGAGAGTTAGAACGAACAAATTGATACAGTGTATGGTTCATCGTGTTCATCATTGATCCTCCTCCGCCCATCTCATCACTAAAAATCAAAGATTTTGAAAAGTAAGTCCTAATCTTAAAGCAACGCTCGTAATTCTAACTTTTAATTTTTTCTCAGTCATTCTTCTCTGCTTCTTTGCCTGCAGAAGTATAAACAATATATTAGATGATAATATGCGAAAACTACAATAAGTAATAATACTAAATATAATCATAAAATGACTATATATTAATATACCATGAGCATCAACAAGGCATTTGAAATTTATTTATTTATTCCAAAATGACATTTGAATATTTCATTTGTATTGATATAGATTTTGATTCTTGCTAAAAAAAAAAATACATATGTTGCAGTATATGCGAAGATAACTGGGGAAATATTTTAGACCAACATGTTGAATATAATGCATACAATTTTATTTTGAGAACAGTTTTGATGTTGAACTTAAAGACAAGTTATTTACAATTTGAGTACGCAAAGTTTAGGCATAACTCAAATTAGGTATAAATTTTTTACTATAATTATACATTGGGTACGAAATTGGTTCTTGATTATTAGTTCAACGACGCTCACCAAGGTCAAACATCCCACATTTCGTAAAGAGCCAAATACCCTCAAGTTAAGTGTGCGGTTTTAGTAGTCTAGAGATCCCAAGATGTATCTCTAGGTGACTCAACAATGTAGATTTATTTGAAAAATAATTATTAAAAAAAACTCCATTCGTCTTCAAGCGAATACCACAACTACTACCCTCCACCTTTTTCTGAACCAAGCTGCATACCATCACCACCATTGGTATACCATTTTTCAGCATGCTACTTGTGTGTGTTCACCATGCATGTTATTGTAATCTCTCCTCCTCTCCCTTTTCGTTCTCCTCATTTTTTCACTGTCGTCGACGACAAGGTTTTTATTGGATCTCAAAACCACTAAAACTCTTTCAATAGGGTTCGAACTCTGAACTTGTAATATCATCTTCCTCAAGTCTACCAGCTGAGCCAGTACCTCGTTGGCTTGTCCAATAGCCTTTTACCAGTGGGCTGGAAAAACTCTATTGCTATTGTTTGATTAGTTCCCTACGATGGATGATCAACAAATCATAGATGTTTCATTGATTGCAAATGAGTTAACAAACTTTGGAAGAAAATCAAATAAAGAGGGGGGTCATTTGCAAGCTTTCGACATTGTTAGTTGGGGATCCTAGGATTAGTTGTTTCAAAGCATGAAATTCACATGCAACGCAAATGGAGAAGATGGATTAGAATGTGCAGGTCAACAACAGAATTCTCGCTAAACATAAATGAGAATATTTTTATTTTTTATTTTTATTTTTGTATGAGAATGTGCATTCTCTTTGAGGTCTCACGAGAATGATTCTAAAAGGTCAATACCTAACCTATTTCAAGGTTTCAAAGTAAGAGATAGTGGACCCGCTATCATAATATTACACTACGCAGATGATACAATACTATTCATTAGGGCGGAGGAGAGGCAAGTGTTGACGCTTAAAAACGCTCAGATGTGGTCTGAAATTAATTTTTCCAATTCACATTTTCATAATTTGGGAAATGGTAAACAATGAGACAATGTAGCGATAGTATTGGATTGTAAGCTCGACACTCTTCCCTCCAACTATCTAGGACTTCATTTGGGAGCAGCAGCTTATAAGAATAAACACTCTCGAGATTAAATTTTAAAGAGTTTAGAAGATGATACCGACATGGAAAAGTAAGTTTTGTCCAAGGCAAGTCGCATTGCGCTCAGCCGCTCATGAACAAGGATTGTGATTTTGTGAAATTATCCGAAATTTTCGTTTTATTTAAATTACTAAAAGAAAAAGTGTGAAAGAAAAATTACATTTTTTTCGAGAGAATTTTCAAAAAAATTGAGGTTTTTTCATAAATTTCATGATTTTTTTTTTCAAATTTCATTTTTTCGGAAAAAAAAAACAACTACTAAAAACTACATTTTTTTCGAGGATTTTTTTGAAAAATTTCAGATTATTTTTTGTAAATTTTGAGTTTTTTTTTTAAATTATCGTTTATTCTAATTATCTATTGAGTTTTGAAACCAACCCTTAATTTCCTAATTATCACTTCTTCTACTTATATATTGATTTTTTAATCATAGGAATTTTAGTTTCATTTAATGTTGGTTAATCTCCTTTGTAGCAACACAACTCCATTGGACATTGTGTTATATCCGCTTCACTTCGTCTTTTTCCATTAATCCTTCGTTTTATATTTTTACAATTTATTTTTCACATATTTAATATATCCTTGAAATTAATTATATATTTCACGTACCCTCGAAAATTTTACATTTTTTCTTTACACACCAAAATATTTCTTAAAATCAAGAGATTGAAATTAAATCAAAAAATGAAATCACCATCCTTGCTCATGAAATATGTCATTTTCCAGCCCGCAAATCTACATTGAGTAAAATGCCTCAATCCATCGTTGAGAAAATAGAAAGAAGTATGAGACAATTCTTACAGGGTACGTCGGAAAACGGTCATAGCTATCACCTTATCGTATGGGATAAATTTGTACAACTCAAGAAAAAGGCGACTTGGGCATTTGTAAAATCAATACCATGAACATGGATTTGTTGTCCAAATGGATAAGGCGGCCTGGGCATTTGCAAAAAAATGCTCTAAGGAAAGATGTAATTGCTCTGAGAAAAATAATTGGTTATCAAAAGTGCCATGCCAACTTTATGAGTGTAGTCTATGGCGCGTGATTATGAAAAAAAAAAAAAGGACACGTGGAGAGACATTTGTCTTCCAAAATGGGAAAATAAAATTTCATAAGATTTTGGGATGACAAATGGGCAGACGAAGTATTTTTAGCAAATGTAATTCCAACTATCTAAGGGTTTGCTTTGGTGAAAACTAGTTGTGTACGTTGTTTTTGAAAGTATGATGGCCTGCAAAAACATTGGAATATTGACCTTAGACTGAGGCTCTAAGATTGCGAACTAGAAGAGATGCACAATATAAGTAACAAGCTTTATAGTTTTTTGGTCTCCAATAAAAAAAAGATATTCAGTAATGGCAAGGTAAAGATGAGTTCAAATTAATTCATTGTGCCAATGTGTCACGCCCAGACCCGCCGCATGAACACCCCTGAAAGGGTTGATCGGAGTTGAGTTGTCCGATTTAATCACAAATAGCTCCGTCGAGCTCACACTCACTGATTTTCTCTATTTCAACGCGGGAACGAACAGGGAAGGGGAAAGGAGGAAGAGATGAAGAGTTTTGGGGGTGGGAGAAATCAATCAAATCATCCGAAAGCGGGCCAAAGAAGAAGAAATCTCACAAAAGAACATGCTTTAGAAGAAGAAAGAAAAAGGAGTAGGAAGAGAAAGGGGAAATCCGCTTTTATAAGTGGGTGCCTATTCGCCCCCATCAGATTTCCAAGAGCACCCCACTCACCAAATCTCATATTTTTTAAAACAAAATTTAAATCTAAATAAATTTATACTATTGAAATCAATTCCAAAACTCTAAAATTAAGTAAATAAAACAAACGAAAAAAAAAACTATGGGTGTTACACAATGCTTGATGGGTTATAATGGGGACCTTTTTTTATTTATTATTATTTTTTTAATTTAATGACCTCCAGTGGGGAGGGGCAACTATTGGATGTCAGACCTTTATTACTTGAAAAAATCTTATACACTTATAGGGATTCAAAATCACCAAAATGAGAAATGGAAACAAGATTGGACGAAACATATATACCTATGTCTATCACTTTAATCTATGGGTTTCTGGATGTGGAAGTGATTGTCGCATGCTGTCACCTTGGCAACCTATAAGAGATGACATTAACAGAATCTTGTTTTATCGCAACAATAGTGGCACAACTGATGGCTTAGACATGGGGAAGTGGAACATTCCCAATTCATTTGAATGATGAAAGCTTCTCTCTGGCAATGGAATGCAATGTAGGTTGAGTTGAGCGGTACAAGTTTGTCATGTACATGTTTGGGTGGTAACACTCATTAGTGTAAATATGTTCCCGTGATGGCTAATCAACGGTGGGCTACCAATTGCAGCTCCATTGGTTGGACATCTACCTCTTTGTGGGAGGTTGTGGGTTCGTGACTCACCAGTTAGGATTTTGAGAGTTTTTCCCGATTATTAGGAGCATCGTTGTTGATTATCCTTCGGGTATTGAATGTAGCTGCTTAGATGGAACATAGCGGAGTGAATGCAAGTTTTCATGTGAGGTGGAGGCGATGAATCAGAGCGAAAGCAAGTCTACATACGAGATGGTGGTGATGTGAATGCTAAGTGGCAACAATGATGTAGCCTTCGAGCGTGGATTAAAAATAAATAAAAATAATCAATGACCCAACTTTTTAAAAAAATCATTGTGGGCTAATGGTTAGTGAATTCCTCTCTTAGTGTATGTGTGGTTGCATGGAAAATAGACATAGAAATTAAAACCGTTTCCATGAATTTGATTATGAGGCATCCCCTTGGATTCCCATGAGTAGTGGAAAAACAGTCTTATGAATAATCAACTTTCTGTCAATATATAGACAACCAACTAAGGATAATCTTCATAACAAGGAAATAGATTTCATTTCCCAAGAAAAATGGCTAACCAAACATACCTTTAGGGTATGTTTGGTCACACGAAAATAGACATGAAAATTGAAACCGTTTCGGTAAATCCGATTCCGAGGCCTCTCCCTCGGACTTGAATTCCCATGAGTAGTAGAAAAACATTCTTATGAAGAATCGATTTCCTATCAGTAAATAAACAACCAAACAATGAAAATTTGCATAACAAAGGACACATATTCCATGTCCTAAAAATAATGACTAACCAAACAAACTCTTAGAGTTTTACCTAAAAAATATGCTAACATGATTTTTGCATCCATACCAATCTAGAATGTACTGATCATGTTTAGAAAACATATTTAGTGTATTTATTTATTTTTGGTAAAACTAGTAGGCACAGATTTGATAGTTTTGGATGAACAGTTTAAAAGTGCATACACCTTTTATCTCTAAATGTATAAATTTCTTGTATTGTACTTCGACTTTAGGGAGGAATAAAATGACATGTCGTTGTCTATACATCTTCTTGTTTGGATGGTTACTTTGTGAGTTAAAGCACTTTTAAAGTACTTGACTACAAATTTCCGTTGGGATGCTTATCTAGTAAGAGAGCTCTTCTATGAAGTTGGGTCTCAGAGCATTGATTTTTGTCTGGGAGGGTGGTTCGCGCATGATCAGATCATCTACCCTTCTCTTTGTGGGTTTGGAAAAGTTGGAAAGGGATAGAGTTGATCCGATCACGTACAGACCACCCTACTTCTAGGCACAAATCAATGCTCTGAGATCAGGCTCTCTAGAAATTTTCCTAGTAAAATATTATGGAAGTTAATTTAATTTTGAAAAATGTAAGTTATCACGTCAAGTTGCCAATAATGTATACCCACCGTGTGGAATATTCTAGTAGGATTGAATAGTTTAGAGTCAATTATGGACTGCCTTAAGAGATTGTTCCCTATACTTAAACGAATAATTTTATTAAATTATATAACATGTTGATTAGATCAATGGTGTAACTAGTATATAATTAAACAAACAATTTAGGTGAAGTATTGGCTTCTCTCTTAATATATTATTCTTAACCTTCATAGGAAACTAGGAAAATACGGTTAACTACTATGTGTTATAGAACAAGCCCAGTCACAGACGGATATTATATAGATCCTTACAAGCCTTAAAAAATAAAAAATAAATAAAATAATTAGTGACTTCATCACATACCAGAACCTAATGACTTCCATTTAAATAAATAGATTTGACTTCAGTATGAAATTTGACTTGAGTATTTCAAGGAAAAATTCTAGTGAGCTTGGTGTGAAAGTACTGATTTGCGTTTGGGAGGATGGTATGCAGGTGGTCGGACCAACTCTATCCCTCTCCAACTTCTCCAAACTCATGGAGAGAATAGTCGAGTGGTCCAATCATGCGCGAACCACCCTCCCATGCACAATTCAGTACTTTCGGACAAGGCTCCATAGAAGCTATGGTATTTCAAGTTTGTATAAGTTGTTAAATTTGTTCAGAAATAAATGTGAAATAGCATTTTTTTTTTTCAATGAAAGAGAAAAATAAAATAAAAATATCACCACCACTTCACGCTATGTAAGGCAATAATAAACGAAAATATGAAATAATTTAAAGAAGGAAAGGTTACCCTTATAATTATAATGAAATCTATTTCTTCAGATTGTAGTTGCTGGAGATGAGCAATAGTGATTTCAAATCCTATTGACTCAATGACTCGAAGAACGTCACCACACGCACCATTGCCACTTTTGCATGTAATTTTTACCACGAACCTCCTTCCCTCCATCTTCTCAATATCAACCTGCTCAATTGTCAATTGTCAATGTTAAAAGATAAAATAAGCAAACACAACCTTATGCCATTTTTTTACCCTTTTTTATGTACGTATTTATTCAGGGTTTTCTTTTCAAAATTTTAATTACAACAAGGTCCAGAGGTCAATCAATTCGTATTGCATGTCCAAGTAAGGCATTGATGGTAAGTCTTGGCTAAGATTGTTTGAACTGAAAAAAATGACTATGTCATATTTTAGTGAGAATGAAAATCAATATATTTTATTATATCTAAAAAGAAATTTTTTATTTAAACCATTGACGTAAATTTAACATTTCACACTACGTTTAAGTAGTTAAAGTGTTTCAAAATTTTGACTTTCTTGGAATCAGTCAAGTATTTTGATTAAATCATTGTTTAAGACTTTATAAGTGCCACAATTTCATTGAAAAAGTAATAGAAAAACATAAGATGCCATCCTCAAATTTTTTTTAAAAAACATGTATTTGGGAAAGAGGTGTTTTGACCCAGCAGTGTAGACTAGTTATCGAAAATTTCACCTTAGTTATGTGTGTTTTATAGGACTTTGAAGTCGAAGATGAGGCTAATGTGGGCATAATGCGCAATGTCGCAGCAGGATTGTCTCTACAACTTTCTCTCAAGTTGCTTATCGTCCTGGCTGTGGGTGGTTGTTCTTTCAGTTCCTTCTGAAGCCGTGCAGTTTCTTCAAGTGTGCTTTTCAGATAAGCTAAAAGCATCCACCAGTACCGATATCTTGTCCATCTAAATCAATGATCAGTAAATTTAAATTCTAAGGGGAAAATAGATAAAATAATTCCATATTAAGTATTTTTCAAGACTATAACACTACAAGAAATCTATCATTTACCAACATTTAGCTACGGGGATGCCTCCCCAATAACAAATTTTTCTTTGTTAAAACTTTTTTCCAACAAAATTTAGATTTTTTCAAGGAAATTTTTTCTTGAAAAATGCCTTAATTGTTGTAGTGTAAGTTACCTTTGTAATATTGGGAACGAGTGCACGTAATGCCAGCATCTGTTGGTTATATCTCTTTCGTCTATTCCTCTCTGAAACTAAATTCTTGCTATTCAATGCTGCACAGTTTAGTTTTTCTGTTCCATTTCCAACCTCATTTTCTTCAGTGAGGGCCAGTGGTGCGGGAGTCAACATTTGGGATATACTAGCATGGTCGTGATTAGCAATGGTGGTGGTGGTCTCTGGGCTTACACTTGGTGTAATGAAGCAAAGCTCAGGTTCACAAATGAAGGAGTTGTATTCATCCGATACTGGTTGTTGGCAGGTCGTGGATGGTCCATTAATGAATATGGCTTCAGAAGAGTTGAGGTTGTAGAAGTCATCTGGTGGGAGGAACAATGAGGAGTCAGGTCCGGGTATGGAACAAAGGGAGTGGGAGTCGTCGGTATCAAAATGGAGGAGATGGTTTTCTAAATCTTGTAACTCAGATGGAATGGCAGGGGTATAATCATCATCTAGGTTCAACCATGAAGAAATTGCATCCAAGTTTGATGATTCAGTACTGTGAGTGATGGGTTGGTTGTGATGAAGTTGCTGGATGAGGTCATCACTATCCATATCAAGTACACTGTTAATGATCTATCTATACATAAAGAGGACACATGGTCGAGCTTATGCTATATATTGAAAATCAAAAACTCTCGAGAGCCTAAGTAATTGGTACTTGACTAACTTCTTGTTTTTAATGTGCTATTAATAAAGAGCCTATCTGACATCTGTTGCCCCACCTGTTAAAAAGGTGTTTCTTTTGGCATACTTCTTGATTTCACAAAACTAAATTGTGATTAAAAAGAATACGAAAAAGACAACTCTGCCCATTATTGTCAAAGACAACAACCAACATCTAAATTTAGACCTTATTTTTTAAGGGGGTGAGAGGTTGATCAAAGCCAATGGTGTTATGGTCTAGATGTTAGGGCTGACTAAATTGGAGGGTATGACTAAGTTGGTACTAATTACTTAACCAATTAAACATGATCGTACGGGCACCCCTTCATAGGCGACCCCCACCATTTGACATCTGTTGTCCCCCCTGTTAAAAAGGGTTTTTTTTTTAATTTTTCTTTTGGCATGCTTCTTGATTTCACGTGTTTTATTGTTTTACCTTAAGATTGTGGACCAACTAAATATATAAAGCAAAAATAATTGATAAGGTTTATTTTTCGTAATTTTGGACAAAAAAAAAGTTGTCCAAGGGAGATGCACACAATGGAGGACACAAACATATGCACCGTCATAATTGTATCATGATTGCACCGTCATAATGCATAATGCTCCGTCACAATTGTATCATGATTGCACCGTCATAATGGAGGACACAATTGTATTATGATTGCACCATCATAATCGTATCATGATTGCACCATCATAATCGTATCATGATTGTATCTGTAAGAAGATGCACACAATGGAGGACTTGCTAAGGGACTAAGGGAGAGCTGCCCTTTCAATTTTCAAAACATTTTTAGTATATACCACGACCTATGAAAAAATCAATCGTATGTCATATAATAACAATATAAAAATTGTTCATTCAATTGTTTCTATTTATCTCTGATGGTGTAGTGCTATTTATCTCTGATGGTGTAGTGGTTGAAAGTTTATCATATTTACTAAACTACTCAAGTTTTATCATCTTGAGCGCAAAATTTATATATGATTATTGACAATTATTATTTTCTATACATTTTTCGTCTATTAACAGTTACTATTTTCCATAATTGTTATTTGTCATCTGAGAATTACTATATCTAAAATTAAAATCTTAAATAATAACTATAAAATTCAATGAAAAATATATATACAATTAGCTAACTCATACAAAATTCGAGGCTCATCTAAATCATTTTTTTCCCATGAAATTCTATTAGGATCTTACTATGTTCACGCATTTTTAGAATTTTCGTAGCTTCAATTTAGATACTTATCTTAATTATTTGTGATTTTAGTTATCTATTCCAGTTATTATGTTTGTTTTCCTTTGCTAAGGTTATTGATATTGCGATCTTATTATAGCTTAAAATTGGACTACACTAGATTCAATTTGATATATGTAATGTGCATTTTTTTATATTAATTATTAGCTCGGGTAGGAAATAATTATGGCTCCGCCTCTGATAACTAATAGTATTAACTAATAATTATTTATCATTTCACCCCTGACTAAAATCATGGGTCCGCCATTGGATCTCCTCGCACGAATAAGCTCTTAACCTAATCAAGCATTGGGTCTTAAATATAGCCAAGTGCCAAAGAGACTCAGTCATGCACATGTAAGATTATGAGCGAGATCTCCTCCTTTCGTCACGCTCTAGATAGCATGGACAACTGTGGAGGGAACACTCGCTACTTCAGGTGATAAAAGGGAAGAAGAAATGTACGCATACACTTTGCAACTTACATCTAGTCTTTATTCTTCCTTGCACCATTAGCTAGCTTAAGCATCGGAGTGCCTTTGGCCACCACAATAGTGGTCCCTGGCTAACCACGGTTCAGTTTTGCAGCCTCGAGATCAGCAAGGACATATTTGGACACATCAAAAAGTAAAGAAGACTATATGCCTTAGTCGGGTGAAATGAATAAGACTACAAAGTAACAATAGCATGGCATTCCAATTTGTTATGAACACAACCCTATGATTTTTCATAACATGATATTGTGCATCAAGGGAGTTGGCTTAGACAAAATATCTTTCCGATCACGAAATACTCCAAATATCTCTCAGGATTTAATTTTTGTGTCGCAAATAACTTGACTAAAACTAATTAAGTCTATAAAATAAAATAAAAATAAAATATGAGGTACTCCTTTATTGACCTTTCCACCAAGAACAAATAACCATAATAAAGTATGGGCTATTTCACGAGCGAGACACTTTTTTTCTCTATATATTTGTTAGTTTAAGTGGTCCTGAATGGAGGTGGATCATATTGTGTTTTTCTTGCTATGTACTTCTATTATAGAATTTACTTTTGAAAGAGAACAAAAAATGAATCCAATGTCATGAGAAAAGATATTAGATATGCTTTAGAGGTTACAACACAACCCTGTCTAGATTAATTATTAGTTATTCTAATTGCGAAATAAATTTACAAAAAGGAATTTAGTATGACTTGGACTAGGATTAAAAAAAAAAAATTGAGATAATAGAGAATTTTGAATTGAATATGACGTTTAATCTCATGTTGTCCCTCTGCATGCAAATCGTCTAAATGCAATGAACTTTGGTTGCAATGATACATGTGATAGAGAGATTGGCCAGACCAAAGATTAAAGCTATTTAGATTTTTAAAGCGCATGATAAAGTGTCATAGTTAAGAGCATTTTCAATCATCCCCTAAAATAGCCAAAAAGTTATTTTAGGAGTTTTATTACAAAAAAACCTCCTTCCAATCATTCTCCTAAACCATCCCCAATAATAGCTTCTCCTTCAACTTCCCCTTAAATTTAGGAGGAAGTTAACCTACCTCTAAATCCCATATAATAATAAAATAATGATGAAAAGTGATTCATTAAAATTTTATAATGATTTAAAAAATTAAAATTATTTGCCTTTTATTTTAATTAATTTATTTTTAAATAAATAAAAGTGGTAATAAATAATATTATATATTTAAGTTAAAATTAATAATGGTATATATTTAATAATATTATAATAATATAATTGAAACTAATAATATTATAATTATATTAAGTTGAAGGCTCTCGCCAGGCCAGCCCAATACCATCCATCATCGTAATGATGCTGAAAATTAGCCAATCTCTAGAATGATGGATGGTATTGGGCTGGCCTGATTCTATGGGACTGGCTCTCTAGATTTTGGTACTGATTGATATACTATGAATAAGCATTTTAATTGTTGATAAACAATAGAATCATGCCTTAAACATGATCAAATCATTAACTAATCATCATTTCAATTAATGTACTATGAGTGACGCTAGGGAAGCAGGTTTTGCAATTTGGTTATGCAATCAGGATGATGTGGCATCATCAGATGAGGTTTTTTGCAATCTCGAAATACACATAAACACTTTGGAGATTTCATCCTTATTTCAAGATCATGTTACGTCACCCTAGTTGCAAAACATACTTGCAAAAACCTGATTTCCTAGAATTTTCGATGTTCTAGCTTCCACATTAACTAGCAGGTTAGGCCCGCACTAGGGCAAACCCCATGCCCTCCATCATCCTAGAGATGCCCAATACCCCTATTCAAACACAATCATACGGACAGGGGTTCATGTCGCTGTCCTGACTCTAACAGCCTGGATGTCTAGATTTTTTTAGTCTTGTTAGATGGCTTATAATAGAAACAAAGCGGTTTTTTGGAAATGCAATGGTCATCTCTTTTTACTTCATCTTTAACTTCAATGGTCCCAATTCAGATCAAGATGTCTCTTTAATGTCAGCTGTCCAGTTGGATTAATTCACTTTTCCAACGAAATTTCACTTTCATTGAACCATAACATTTTATTTTAATTTGAATGTATGATAAGAGTTTGCCCCTTTCTACAATCATCCTATACAATTGAAGAAAAAAAAAGTCAGTCACCCAACTAAAATCAATGAATGATTCACACTGTAAAAACGATATTAAATTTGTACATTTCATATAAAAAAAATCAGGTAATTACAAATAAAAGTTTTTATCATTTGATAGAAATTATGAAAACCCCACATTTTCTAACAAATGTTAATCAAGCATGAATTGACAATTTGATAGAAGCAGTGAAGAGATAAACTGTACAAATATATAATAAGCTAAGCATCACAGTGTTTGAAGCATCAAGAATAAGAGTAGAAAGGAAGATGCTCTCTGGATGTGATGCATTCGCAAATTTCTCTAGGGAGCTGGTTTATTTCATTTGGATGGAGATTCTATGATGAACACCCCAATAGCATAAGATGCTGCTATAAAGGATTAGCTTTATGAAAAGGGTTGGATAACATTTCCATTTTTCTCACATCATAGATTTTTTTTCAAGTAATCCTGAGATATGAAAGCTATTTACATGGTCTAATGTGGACATTCCATACAAGATTGAACACAAATTTAAACAGATAGAAACACGATGATCGCATTCAGTTTTCATCATGCTTAAACCAATGACAAGTTGCGAGTTTCTGACTCCATAAATGAAAGTGTGAGGATTTGAATGACTTATGTTCTTTGGTGATGAATTTTTAGAATGCGACAACCCAAATTCAAGAATCTCAATCTGTTATTGTACTACTATATATGATCAATACAATATCTCTATCTAAAACTTGGAGGGTGTTTTTGATTTTTTGAAAATTTTTTCATGAAAAACAAAGTTTTTCCATGAAAAAAAAAACCATGGAAAATTCTTTACTCAGTTTTTTTTTTCCACTATTTAATTGTGCAAAGGAAAAAAAAAAAACTTATCAAAATTTCCACTATTTGATTACAGAATATTTTTCAATGATGAATTTGCTTTAGGGCTAAGTTACTATTATACAGTGGCGGATCTATAGCTTGGGTAAGGGGTCAATTGACCCCCTTAGGTTTTAAAAAAAATTAATGAAAGTATAAAAATTTTAATCTTGCCCGCCTTAAAAATTTTATGTTGCACCTCTTGTCTGAGTTTCTCTCCTCTTGTCTGGTTCCTCTGAGTTTCTCTCTTCTTGTCTGGTTCCTCTGAGTTTCTGAGTTTCTGATTTTCTCAGAGAAGAGTTTCTCTCTTCTTGTCGATTTTCAATAAAAAGCTCTTCTGAAAAGTGTTTCTCTCCTCTTGTCTTTTAGGAACTCAATGAAAAGATAGAGATGTGAATGAAAATAGAGCTAAAGTGGGTTTTGAAGAGAGAAATATCAGTTTGGGTATTTAATAAAAAGATAAAAAACTTCATTTTATTAAATTTGTTCAAAGGTTTATTCTAATCAATCAAAGAGATAGAGAAAAAAATCCAGGACGTAAATTCGTTTCTTTTATCCGAGGAGAAGGAGGTTATTTTATTGCAATTGCTCATAAATCAAGTTTTTTTCTAATGAAAAAGAGAGATAAAAAAATCATACTTTGTTAATCGCCTTCATGTTTAGGTTGGGGGTATTTCTTGAATCACCTTGATGTTTAGATTGGTAGGTATTTGTTTAGTTGTTTAAATTTTGAGTGGGTTTCATATTTGTTCAAGTTTAGGTGCGGTATTTCATGTTTGTATAAGCATCTGATTTATCATATTTCTTTATACAGGAGAACTTCCTATTTGATTTTTAATTTAATTTAATTTGTTTAGGCTTTGACAAAGTGGGTATTTGATCCTTGAAGCTTTTACCTAAATTTACTGTGCATCTACATTGACTCATTATGTATGTTTCTCGTGTAATACTTTTAAAACTCTATTTCAATCATATTTATGTATTTATTTTAAAAATTAAATTATCCATAACTTTTTTGCCCCCCTTTGTCTGCAATCCTGGATCCACCCCTGCTATTATATCAAATAAATCGAACATATGTCATATAAAGAAAGTACAAACATATTGCTATATTAAAAATCAAAACAAAACACAAAAACATCATAAAACATATGAACCAAAAGGATTATCCAAGGATATTACACACTTATTACAATGTCATGTAGAAGATCAATTACACATTAACATTAAAGTTTTGTAACTAATGCAAGTCATCCAAAAACATACACAAATCATCTACTTTTTAATTAAGTGTATCAAAATCTCTTAATAACCAAGCTTCCTCACTAACCACTCTTCTTTTTCTTCAGGGTTTAGGGATAAGAAAAGGCGGATCAAAATTTGTTTCTCCTCAAACAAGTCTAGAGCATCTAAGATCCTTGTCCTTAGGATGTTTGGAACATCTCTTAAACTTGAAGTCAATCGATCCCAATCATCTCCCTTCAACGAGTTAGCGACCTCCTTGACTACCTTGGAATTGAACTCTTCGTCAAATGACAATCTTTTACACTTCTTGTTGACGATTCATGGATGAAGATCAAGAAGAGCAAGATGCATGATTATCCGAGTCCATCACATCGTCATCATTAGCATCATCTGTTACATAACACAAACAAATATTTAGCATTTACATAACACAAAATTTTGTCAACAAGAAGCAAGTCAAACAACAAAGACGATCTAAATATCAAATGCAATTTTAGACGTTTGGTGGATGTTCTAAACACATAAACCTATAACATTGCATTTTCCTAGTAAAAACTTTGAAGAAGTTTTCAAGAGAATGGGCTCAATCAACAAGGAAACTAACTTAACATCAAATTTCAAGAGAATGTTGGAGAGCCAGATTCCATATATATATATATATATATATATAACCGTTGCCAAGGGTGTGATGACTCACTGGTTAAGCAGTGGCGGATGGTTTCACTAGGTCACGGGATCGAACCTAACCGGCAGCGCCTGGGGTGGGAGGGGTTAAGGGATAAAAAAAAAAAAGGAGTGTACAATATGGTTTCCAATTCTTACAGGGTACGTCGGAAAACGGTCATAGCTATCACCTTATCGCATGGGATAAATTTATACAACTCAAAAGAAAGGCGACTTGGGCATTTGTAAAATCAATACCATGAACATGGATTTGTTGTCCAAATGGATAAGGCGGCCTAGGCATTTGAAAAAAAATGCTCTAAGGAAATAAGTAATTGCTCTGAGAAAAATAAATGGTTATCAAAAGTTCCATGATGACAACTTTATGAGTGTAGTCTATGGCGCTTGATTATGAACAAAAAAGGGCACGTGGAGAGACATTTGTCTTCCAAAATAGGAAAATAAAATTCCATAAGATTTTGGGATGACAAATGGGCAGACGAGGTATTTTTAGCAAATGTAATTCCAACTATCTAAGGGTTGGCTTTGGTGAAAACTAGTTGTGTACATTGTTTTTGAAAGTATGATGGCTTGCAAAAACATTGGAATATTGACCTTAGACTGAGGCTCTAAGATTGTGAACTAGAAGAGATGCACAATATAAGTAACAAGCTTTATAACTTTTCGGTCTCCAATAAAAAAAAGATATTCAGTTATGGCAAGGTAAACATGAGTTCAAATTAATTCATTGTGCCAATGTGTCACGCCCAGACCCGCCACGAACACCCCAGAAAGGGTTGATCGGAGTTGCGTTGTCCGATTTAATCACAGATAGCTCTGTCGAGCTCACACTCACTGATTTTCTCTATTTCAGCGCAGGGAACGAACATGGAAGGGGAAAGGAGGAAGAGATGAGGAGTTTGTGGGGAGAAATCAATCAAATCATCCGAACGGGGGCCAAAGAAGAAAAAATCTCACAAAAGAACATGCTTTAGAAGAAGAAAGAAAAAGGAGGAGGAAGAGAAAGGGGGAAATCCGCTTTTATAAGTGTGTGCCTATTCGCCCCCATCAGATTTCCAAGAGCACCCCACTCACCAAATCTCATATTTTTTTAAAACAAAATTTAAATCTAAATAAATTTATACTATTGAAATCAATTCCAAAAACTCTAAAATTAAGTAAATAAAACAAACGAAAAGAAAAACCATTGGTGTTACACAATGCTTGATGGGTTATAATGGGGACCCTTTTTTTTTTTTTTTTTTTTTAATTTAATAACCTCCAGTGGGGAGGGGCAACTATGGGATGTCATACCTTTATTACTTGAAAAAACTCTTATACACTTATAGGAATTCAAAATCACCAAAATGAGAAATGGAAACAAGCTTGGACGAAACATATATACCTATGTGTATCACTTTAATCTATGGGTTTCTGGGTGTGGAAGTGATTGTCGCATGCTGTCACCTTGGTATTGGTGGTAGGGTTGTAGAGGTCGAAACAATTAAAGGGGAATCTGAAACTTTCTCAGTTCAAGCCTGAAGGATAATTTAAACCAACCCCCTATTGTGATTGCCTACTTTCAAAAATCGTTATTGAGAGTAATGTATAGAATGAATGATATTCGTAATGCATCACTCTGGGTGTAAATGCTCATGGCCTAAATGTAGCAGTCTGCATGCCAAAATAATGATATTTAACAGTGTTCTAAAAATCGGCCTAGGTGCTAGAAGGTAGAAAATCGCCCAGATTAATGGCTGGACGGCCTAGGTGGTTTGGGCGAATTTTTTATTTATTTTAATAAGGTTGATTGTGTTCTTATTTTATTTTCATTTCCTCTATTTTTAGAAATAAACTATTTAATTATTTTTTATTCAGTATATGTCTAAATATAGCAAAGGATGTTTACTTAATGACATTCTAAAAGGATCTGCTAGTACCTATTTTACTAATGTAGATTTTATCAAACATAACTGAGGTTATTCATGCAATTTGAAGAAAAATAAAAGAGTCGGTTTCGATATTTGTCTACAAATTCAATTTTATATAAAGTACCCATCATGACCAACTTCTGTCATTTGAGTTTTAATAAATTTTGTTCATGATTGTTAATTTTTCATGTTTTTAAATTTTGCATATGTATCTTGGCATTAAATTGGATGTAATTGATAAGGTATTAAGCTTAACTTTTGTAAATTATTAAAGTTATAATAAGAAACCTAAGACCGCCTAGGGCCCCTGGGTGCTAGGCACCTGCTCGCCGCCAGCCCAGCGTTTTTTAGAACACTGCTATTTAGGCAAATCCAAGAAGCAGATGACAACCATGTGAGTTGAGGATTAAGGGGGGGCTCATGTGCACTATGCACATGACCCCATCCTGTACATCTATTCCAGCCGTCGGATTCAGGTAAAAGCAATCTAATGGTCTCTCGCTCATTTATTACAAATTAAACCACACACCTCTCTCTCTCTCCACTCATTTATTACAAATTAAACCACACTTCATATATTACAAATTAAACCACATTTTTTTACCAAAATCTACACAATTCAACACATATCTCAAGAAAAATCAAATGGTCCAAATTTAATAAAACACACATCTTTAGGTAAATCTAACGATTTGGACTGTTAAATCTATGTGAACACACTAATCTCGAGTCCAATTTAATAGAACACACTAATCTCAAGGAAATCTATGTGAACTATTAAATTTGGACCGTTAGATTTACCTAGAGATGAGTGTACTATTAAATTTGGACCATTTGATTTACCTAGAGATGTGTGTTCTATTAATTTTAGATCGTTTATTTTTTCTCGAAATGCATTCAAAATCGTTGGATTTTCTCGAGGTATGTGCTGAATCATATATTTTTCTCGAAATGAGTGTATAATTAGATTTGACATGTATGTATTATTAAATTTGGACCGAGATGTTTGTACTATTAAATTTGGACCGTTAGATTTACCTTGATATATATGTTCTATTAAATTTGGACCATTAGATTTTTCTCGAGATTAGTGTAATATTAAATTTGTACCATTAGATTTACCTAGAGATGTGCATTCTGTTAAATTTGGACTATTTGATTTTTCTCGAGATGTGTAATTGTTTAGATTTTGGTAAAAAAAATAAGTGAAAAAATGTGGTTTAATTTGTAATAAATGAGTGGAGAGAGAAAGAGGTGTGTAGTTTGATTTGTAATAAATAAGAGAGAGAGAAACGCTTTTACCTGAATCCGACGGCTAAAATAGATGTGCAGGATGGGGTCATGCACAATCCCAGCAAATAAGGTAAAACCAGACATCTATGCATGCACACTACTAAAAGAATAACTTTTTTGACAGCCACCTTTATTATTGAAAATCTAAAAAGCAGTCACCAACTTAGCATTAGATTGGTAGTAAATGGAATCACATATCTAGGGTTCAAAACTTGTAGTAAACATATAAGGCTTGTAAAATCCACAAAACTAAATTGTGATTTAAAAGAACACAAAAAAGACAACTCTGCCCATTATTGTCAAAGACAACAACCAACATCTTAATTTAGACCTTATTTTTTTATATTTTCCAATGGATTAGTTTTATTCCCTTATTTTCTAAATGGTAAATCTCAATTCACGTGATTATTGTATCAATTCTACCTTGCAGGTCAATATCATCCTGTAGAAATTATTGTATCAATTCTACCTAAATATTCACTCAAAATCCAAAATAATAATAATAATAATAATAATAATAATAATAATAATAATAATAATAATAATAATAATAATAATAATAATCATAATCATAACTTACATTCATTCAAAAATTCATTCTTCTAAAACATACAGGGGAGTAAAAATATAAACTATCTACTACACGGGAATCCGGTATCACAAAGATTCTCAAAGGGGTTAGTTTGATCACACTCATTTATAGCTTAACCTTTGATTGCTCAATTGTAATAAGGAAAAACAGAATTTTTGGCAATCAGATGGTGGTATGACGAGAATAAATACATGAAAGTCCTTATTTAAGGGGGTGGGAGGTTGATCAAAGGCAATGATCCGGTATTCACCTTTACTGCTTGTATGGAAATGCCAAACCCTTGAACTATCCAAACATATATCTTTGGAGCTGTTAGTAACTCCACCGGAAGCAACATCCACTGGGTCAATGGGATGGGTTTGAGGATAATGGTGTTTTGCAAAGCAGTTTAAGAAGGAAAGAAACGGAGAAGATGGGTAGATTTTATTTTTTTCTTCTTTCAACCATATGGTTATCTCGAGATTAATACAAGGCATTTAGATGCATTTTATGTGAATTTTATGGGTTTGACATGTGCCTTGCATGTACATTCATGATAGGGGATTTTAGTTAATAAAATAACATTAACTATTCAGTGTGGTTGACCCAACAAATCTGAAAATGAGGGTTAGACTCAGTTAAAATTTTAAATGAATGTCGAACTCAATTACATTTTAAATGAGGGCCAAACTAAAATAAAAAAACTTTATATTCAATTATGAATTTGCTTTAGGCCTAAGTTGTTATTATATCAAATAAATCGAGCATACGCCATATAAAGAAAGTCGAGACATATAGCTTATGAAGTTTATCGTTAATTGGACCCAAATCCGTTGAGGAACGATATGAGATTTAATCGGATTAATCATTATTAATCGACATATATTTTATAGACATATTTTTTCTTTTTTCCTTCTAAGTAATATGTTTACTTTAAAAAAATTTAATTTGTATTGAAGTAGTAAAAATCACATGTCACAATTTAAAGGCAAATTAAAAAAATTTATGGTTTCAATATTGAAGTTTTGTGACTGAAGCAAGTCACTCCAAAACATACACAAATCATTTACTTTCTTATAAGTATATTGGAAGCTCTTAATAACCTAGCTTCCTCCCTAACCATTCTTCTTTTTCTTGAGGATTTAGAGATAAGAAAATGAGGATTAAAGTTGGTTTTTTTTCAGATCATTTTCTAAGGGTCATTACGTGTTGGTAACAGTGCAGGCGGTACAAGGGATCGGTGGTTCCGGCGTAGGAGTCGAGCTTCGAAGGAGTGAACTTTCTCGGTAGGGATTCGTTCATGATCCGATCTACAAATTGTGGGACAGATAGGCGATATAATACGTTATGGTCATCATGCGCCCCTGGCTGAGGCTCTTTGTCCTGGAGTTAAATCCTGTGTTAGCCGCGCAACCTCTTTTAGTCTAATAAGAACTGGTGAGTGTTTCGCTTTTCTGAGCTTGTTCCCTATCATCTTCTAGAAGCGGAGGACCATGTTGCTCCTGGTCTCCATTAGTGAGTGGTGGATTATGTCGCGTGAGAATCTCCATCGCTTTGACGATCCGCTATATTAAGGATGCCAGCTGCCGTCGGCGCGGAGCGTGAGTCGGCTGCATGTGCAAGATAAGGGCTACTAAAGGAGGCGATATAGGGACAGCTGGAATGTTCGACGTGTCTCCTGGTTCTCCATTGTTGCGTGACCTGGTGGTCACCATCTCTTTGTGTTTTGAAAATAGACGACACTTAATGTAAAGTGATGAACTATGTCGTCCCCACGGCCGGCGCCAAACTGATGCAGTCATTTTTTGCTCCCTGCTTTGACCTGGTTTTGACTGACTTGTTGACCTGCATAACTAGCACACGTAACGTTAAGGTGGTCGATGACAAAAATGCATGTATTGTGACAAAAATGTCCTTTAAAATGAAAAAGAAAAACAAAAAACACAAAAAAATGTTTTTTTTTTAAATTAAGCCAAAGCTTTGGGGGCTTCATGCTTCAACAAAAAAGTGTTAAAAGTAGTGGCCTTTTGGCTTCAGGGTATTGGTCTAGCTTTGATCAAAGCGAAGAGAGATGTCATGACTTAGCTAGGCTTTTGCTTTTAAGCGTAAACCTTAACCTTTACCATTCGACCACAAGTTTTTTTGAAGATGAAAGTGTGGATGGCTTCCAGGGTCGTGTGACAAAAATGACCTTTAAAAGGTTTTTTTAAAGATACAATACATATCACAAGAATGAATGAATGGGTAAAAGAAACATTAGAATTTGTCGTTATCATGAGAAATATCTTGTGAACGACCCATGAAACAAGACCTCGAGATATGCACTCATCTTGAAAAAATGAAAAGAAAAACAAAGAAATTCTTCCTCAAAGCAAATTCAAGAAAGGGGTAAGGGTGGAGGCAGTGGGTGGGAGAGGTAGTGGAGTTATCAAAATAGAGAGAAAGACGACAACACATAGACACGGATAGAGGTAGAGAGGAGGGAGGGGAGGGGATGGGGTGGGGTGTTTCCATGGCGAGGCGACTATACAAAAAAATAGAGAGGGAAATAAGGGAGAGCGATGCACTCAAAAAAAGGAAGGGAAAGACGGGGGTGCACATAGAGAAGGAAATGAGGGACTATGGGGTACACACAGAGGAAAAGGAGGAAGGTTTGGGTGGGTTGGTGGCAGGGCAGCGCAATGGCGTATAGACAGAGAAATTGAAAGGCGAGAGGGGTGGATGCAATGGGGGAACCTAGAAAAAGGGCAATGAAGTAGGATGGGGTGGGCAGTGGCATGGTGACGCCCCCTCCACTAACCTGCAAAACCATCCCCAACTCACCCGAATCATCATAACAACCGGCCATCCCCTTATCTGCAACACCACCCGAACCTGCTTGCAACGTCAGGATGACACCCACCCCCCGCACCCCCTGAACTAAATAAACACCGTCACCTCCACCCTGCTTCCAATACCAACAACATTGACATCCCAAGCTAATCCAGCGATTGATGACAATTTGATGAACCCAATGAATTTCCCATCCAAGAAACATTTTCCAAATTGTGATCACTACTCAAGTTTTTTGAATCAGTTGGAAACTGTTGTTGGGATTATGGGTTCCATCAATAGAGATGCATTTTCTGTTGTTGTTGTAAGGATTATGGGTTGTAATAATGAGGTTAGTTTTAGGGGTTGTTGGATTGATTTATTCAATTGGCGGAATAAAACCCACATCCTCGACAATTTCTCTATCTCTTTTCAGTTGGGTGGTGGTTGGTTTGATATTTGACGGTGGTGTTGGGGTTTGATTCAGTTGAAGATTATAGGGTGGGTGGGGTTGACATTTGTTCAAAGAGAGTGGAGGGGTTGAGGTGGTGTGATCTGGTATAGATGGTGGAGCCGAGCCAATTTGGTTCAGGGGCTGTCAGAGGTGTGGTGGTGATAGACAGATTAAATAGAGGGAAATAAATGAAGGGGATGGAGGCTGGAGGTGGTGTGGTGCACTCTAGAGAGAAAAAGAATAGGAGTGGAAGAGTCCGATACTGGAGTATTGATGAACTCCAAATAAAGGGAAATAAGGGAGGGAGGTGAAGTGAAACCAGAGACGGAGGAAGAAAGGTCGGAGAAGAACATTTTTTAACCATGTGATTTTCATCGCGATACGCTTGTACATTATTGTTGGACCACTCATTTTCTTCGAGAAAAATTGCTCATGATACAAAGAGTTCAATTTGAGCCCTTAGATCTGTCAGGGGTTTTTTGGTCATCAAAATGTTAACATTTTGAAAATGGCTCATGACATCACAGTCAATGCATGTTGACTATTACTCCTAAGGGGAGACTGAAACAATGATTAATGATGGGGTAAATTTGTATTAGAAATCTATTATGAGGGGTAAATCACAATTAATCCTTTCATAATTTTATGGCCACAACATAAATTTTTATGTTTCAGTAATTTTTCTATTTTATGTTTTATTTATTTATTTTATATTTTTTTAACCTTGTGATTGGAGTCAATCTTAAAGTTCAAAGATTTATAGTTTTATGGTTCTGTCAACTTCTATGTAATTTTATTTTTCACCTTAGTTATGTGTGTTTTATAGGACTTTGAAGTCGAAGATGAGGCTAATGTGGGCATAATGCGCAATGTCGCAGCAGGATTGTCTCTACAACTTTCTCTCAAGTTGCTTATCGTCCTGGCTGTGGGTGGTTGTTCTTTCAGTTCCTTCTGAAGCCGTGCAGTTTCTTCAAGTGTGCTTTTCAGATAAGCTAAAGCATCCACCAGTACCGATATCTTGTCCATCTAAATCAATGATCAGCAATTTTAAAATTCTAAGGGGAAAAAAGATAAAGTCATTCCATATTAAGTATTTTTCAAGATTATAACACTACAAGAAATCTATCATTTACCAACATTTAGCTACGGGGATGCCTCCCCAATAACAAATTTTTTCTTTGTTAAAACCTTTTTTCCAACAAAATTTTGATTTTTTTCAAAGAAAGTTTTTCTTGAAAAATGCCTTAATTGTTGTAGTGTAAGTTACCTTTGTAATATTGGGAACGAGTGCACGTAATGTCAGCATCTGTTGGTTATATCTCTTTCGTCTATTCCTCTCTGAAACTAAATTCTTGCTATTCAATGCTGCACAGTTTAGTTTTTCTGTTCCATTTCCAACCTCATTTTCTTCAGTGAGGGCCAGTGGTGCGGGAGTCAACATTTGGGATATACTAGCATGGTCGTGATTAGCAATGGTGGTGGTGGTGGTGGTGGTCTCTGGGCTTACACTTGGTGTAATGAAGCAAAGCTCAGGTTCGCAAATGAAGGAGTTGTATTCATCCGATACTGGTTGTTGGCAGGTGGTGGATGGTCCATTAATGAATATGGCTTCAGAAGAGTTGAGGTTGTAGAAGTCATCTGGTGGGAGGAACAATGAGGAGTCAGGTCCGGGTATGGAACAAAGGGAGTGGGAGTCGTCGGTATCAAAATGGAGGAGATGGTTTTCTAAATCTTGTAACTCAGATAGAATGGCAGGGGTATAATCATCATCTAGGTTCAACCATGAAGAAATTGCATCCAAGTTTGCTGATTCAGTACTGTGAGTGATGGGTTGTTGGTGATGAAGTTGCTGGATGAGGTCATCACTATCCATATCAAGTACACTGTTAATGATCTATCTTTACATAAAGAGGACACATGGTCGAGCTTATGCTATATATTGAAAATCAAAAAATCTAGAGAGCCTAAGTAATTGGTACTTGACTAAATTACTAGTTGGTACTAATTACTTAACCAATTAAGCATGAGTACGTGTTTTTCTTTTGTTCTCTTTTTCTTTTGGCATGTTTCTTGATTTCACTTGTTTTATTGTTTTACATGAAGATTTTGATAAGATTTTAAAAACTACATGTTTCTAAATATATAAAGCAAAAATAATCGATAAGGGTCTATTTTTCGTAATTTTGGACCCAAAATTTTTTGTCTATAGTCTGCAATCTCATATACATAATTGATAAGGGCCTACTAAATATATAAAGCAAAAATAATCGATAAGGGTCTATTTTTCGTAATTTTGGACCCAAAAATTTTTGTCTATAGTCTGCAATCTTATATACATAATTGATAAGGGCCAACTAAATATATGAAGATTGTGGACCATTTTTAATATATGCTGCAGACTTATGAAAAAATCAATTAAGTTAAGAAAAAGGAGTGATTGCTAAACAGATAGAGAAAATGATGAGAACCGATAAAGAGAAAGGAGTGGGATACTTCTTGATTTCACGTGTTCATAAGCGACCCCACTATCTGACATCTGTTGCCCCCCTTTTAAAAAGGTGTTTCTTTTGGCATACTTCTTGATTTCACGTGTTTTATTGATATAAAATGCTACTTTTAATAATAATAAACAAATCATAACTTACATTCATTCAAAAATTCATTCTTCTAAAACATACAGGGGAGTAAAAATATAAACTATCTAATTCACGAGAATCCGGCATCACCAGGATTCTCAAAGGGGTTAGTTTGATGACACTCATTTATAGCTTAACCTTTGATTGTTCAATTGTAATTAGGAAAATCAGAATTTTTGGAAATCATATGGTGGTATGACGAGAACAAATACATGAAAGTCCTTATTTAAGGGGGTGGGAGGTTGATCAAAGCCAATGGTATTATGGTCTAGATGTTAGGGCTGACTAAATTGGAGGGTATGACTAAGTTGGTACTAATTACTTAACCAATTAAACAGGATCGTACGGGCACCCCTTCACAGGCGACCCCCACCATCTGACATCTGTTGTCCCCCCTGTTAAAAAGGTTTTTTTTTTTTTTTTTTAAATTTTTTCTTTTGGCATGCTTCTTGATTTCACGTGTTTTATTGTTTTACCTTAAGATTGTGGACCAACTAAATATATAAAGCAAAAATAATTGATAAGGTTTATTTTTCGTAATTTTGGACAAAAAAAAATTTGTCCAAGGGAGATGCACACAATGGAGGACACAAACATATGCACCGTCATAATTGTATCATGATTGCACCGTCATAATGCATAATGCTCCGTCAGTCATAATGGAGGACACAATTGTATTATGATTGCACCATCATAATTGTATCATGATTGTATCTGTAAGAAAATGCACACAATGGAGGACTTGCTAAGGGACTAAGGGAGAGCTGCCCTTTCAATTTTCAAAACGTTTTTAGTATATACCACGACCTATGAAAAAATCAATCGTATGTCATATAATAACAATATAAAAATTGTTCATTCAATTGTTTCTATTTATCTCTGATGGTGTAGTGGTTGGAAGTTTATCATATTTACTAAACTACTCAAGTTTTATCATCTTGAGCGCAAAATTTATATATGATTATTGACAATTATTATTTTCTATACATTTTTTGTCTATTAACAGTTACTATTTATTAGGAATACATCCTATTGTTAGGAAAATATCTTCCAGTATTAGGAAATACATCTTATTGTTAGGAAAATATCTTCCAGTATTAGGAAATACATTCTATTGTTAGGAAATATATTTTAGCATATTGTGTTGCAAGTTTTATGGGGTTAGGAAAAATATTTTTCCATAATTGTTATTTTCCATCTGAGAATTACTATATCTAAAATTAAAATCTTAAATAATAACTATAAAATTCAATGAAAAATATATATACAATTAGCTAACTCATACAAAATTCGAGGCTCATCTAAATCATTTTTTCCCATGAAATTCTATTAGGATCTTACTATGTTCACGCATTTTTTGAATTTTCGTAGCTTCAATTTAGATACTTATCTTAATTATTTGTGATTTTAGTTATCTATTCCAGTTATTATGTTTGTTTTCCTTTGCTAAGGTTATTGATATTGCGATCTTATTATAGCTTAAAATTGGACTACACTAGATTCAATTTGATATATGTAATGTGCATTTTTTTATATTAATTATTAGCTCGGGTAGGAAATAATTATGGCTCCGCCTCTGATAACTAATAGTATTAACTAATAATTATTTATCATTTCACCCCTGACTAAAATCATGGGTCCGCCATTGGATCTCGTCGCACGAATAAGCTCTTAACCTAATCAAGCATTGGGTCTTAAATATAGCCAAGTGCCAAAGAGACTCAATCATGCACATGTAACATTATGAGCGAGATCTCCTCCCTTCGTCACGCTCTAGATAGCATGGACAACTGTGGAGGGAACACTCGCTACTTAAGGTGATAAAAGGGAAGAAGAAATGTACGCATACACTTTGCAACTTACATCTAGTCTTTATTCTTCCTTGCACCATTAGCTAGCTTAAGCATCGGAGTGCCTTTGGCCACCACAATAGTGGGTCCCTGACTAACAACGGTTCAGTTTTGCAGCCTCGAGATCAGCAAGGACATATTTGGACACATCAAAAAGTAAAGAAGACTATATGCCTTAGTCGGGTGAAATGAATAAGACTACAAAGTAACAATAGCATGGCATTCCAATTTGTTATGAACACAACCATATGATTTTTCATAACATGATATTGTGCATCAAGGGAGTTGGCTTAGACAAAATATCTTTCCGATCA
>QNQO01003815.1:0-37980 GCA_003290165.1 Berberis thunbergii | reverse complement strand
CTTAAAAAAAAAAAATTCAGGACTTACATGAAATATATATAGAGAGAGACGAGAGAGAGAATTTTGAGAGTATTTGAAAATATGTGAAGAAAATAACAAGTAATTAAATAAATCTATTAAACACATTAATCGCTATTATCTGTTTATGATTCTAACCACGACTATCCTGCCGAATGCGGAGTCCTTGCTGCGCGGTGAAGAAAGAACAGTCGGCAATGAAGAAGGAGCATATGCAAGGAAAATGGAGCAGAGATTTCTTCTCAATTTGATCGTATACATCTAGAATAGATCTAAGAAGACTGATCCTAGGTATCATTAAATGGGTTTCCCGAATCCAGTAAGACTCGTTTACCACCTTACTTTATAATAACGAAGCCTAAATAACCAAGAAAGGAAACAAAACATGACATAATACCTATAATTGGAAAATTAGGAAGTGGTTTCAAAAATCTATATATAAGTAAAAAAATAAATATTAGAAAATCACATGGGTGGCTTCAAATAATATAATATAGAAGAAAAAAATCCTCCAAATTTACCAAAAACGTCGAAATATTTCAAAAAAGAATCTCAAAAAAAAATGCAATTTTTGGTACCTGATTTTTTTATTTTGCAAAAAACGAAATTTTCGAAAAAATATCTTGAAAAAATTAATTTACTTTTGCACTTTGCCTCTATATACATAGCTAATTAATAAATAGATCATTAACACTATTACAATTACTCTCTGGCTAGCGGTCAACGTCCATTGACCATCAAATTTCAAAGCAGATTACCAAAATGTCCCTCAGAAATCAAAGGATGAGATTGAATGTTTGTATCTCGAGGAAAATCCTAAAACCCAACTGAAATCATAATCGTATCTCGAGAAAACTCCAACATTTTATTTAAAAAATCTTTCATCCTAAACAACTCATTTCGAGGAAAATTTAAAGGTCCAAATTTAATTATGAACAGATCACGAGAAAAATCTAATGATTCAACACGTACCTCGAGGTAAATTTGATTGTCAAACATGCATCTCGAGGAATCTGGCAGTTCAATGTGCATCTTGAGAAAAATCTGACGTCTGAATAAATTTTAATTTAATTTTGCCTTTGAGAAATTTAATTTAATTTCGCACATGGCCACTTAAAACAAATCTTACTCACTTGAATAGGCATAGAATAAATAAAAGTGACAAAATTTTGATATTTGTTAAATTATGGTCTAATTAATATGTTTTCATTTAAACTTTTCTATAGTTTCAGATAATACCCAATGTAATGAACACATGCACAACGCACATACAGCTCTAGCTACACATTTTATCCATGAAAAGTATGTTCATCAACAACACAAATGCTGCATGTAGGACCCCAAACTTGAATTGCATTCGTAGATATGGCAGGATCCATTGAACAATTTATTCATATGAGTAGTCTGACATGCATCCTCTCTATGTGAATCACAATTCTAGCTCATAAAACCAACACTCCACAAGAAAAACACACTCCTATTACAACAGTAACTTATGTGGCAACCGCACATTTGTTCTTCATGCAGCGACACCTTCAAGTAGCATTTGATCAAAATGCCAGACTCCTGCCAAATCAACCAAATGCCTGATGTTAGTGAAATTGGGTGAAGGGGGAGGGGGGTAAAGTTAATAGTGAAGAACAATTATGAGTTTTGCTTCATACCATGTCCTACTTTGAGTTGTACTATTATTGCCAGAATCAATCTATAACCTTGAGAGTATCTCTAAATAAAGAAGCAAAAGCATCCATTTTGAGCTTGTCGAGGGCCAAACCAACCTCGAGTCCCCCTTCTCCCTCTTGGCACTCACTAAGAGACATGGCTCCACTATTATTGATCGAGACCACCTCTACTTTCTTGGGCTTTCCCCACCCAAAATCTGTATCATATACACCTAATTTAGGTGACCCTGCAATGCTAAGAAACCGTTGTTTCATTGATAATTCTACTTTGATAGGTACACTCTCTGCATCTATTAGAACTCCTCTATTCATCTTTTGAATCGCATTACTTATTGCTTCTGCTGCAATGGAAAAGCCATCATCCCCAATTAAAGCACTCCTATCTACATCGACAAAGCAAGCCATCAAGCAGTTACCAAAATATGTTGTAGGAATTGGAGGGATTAGTCGCTCTCTGCAGTCCATGGCAAAAATGAAGTGTTCCCTCGACATCCCATCAACACTTTGATCACATTGTAGCGTTCTGACTAGGCAAACCCACACATAGGCGCACGTTACTACAAATTTGGATAAATGCAATGGTGGTGTAGCTATGTGATCTTGCTATGTAGCACTTCTGTGTATCTAGGATGAAATTTTTTATTTTTTGGATCTTGGAATAACTCATTTGAAAGGTGGCTAGAAGGTTACTTTTGGGTGCGTACGATATGTGGAGGCTTTGTTGGGAGAAATCAAGCTTTGCCAGCCTACTTAAACTATCCGCTTCAAGATGACTGGGAACCTGTATCAGGTTCCTGTCATAGGATGGGAGTAACTCGGGCAGCAAAGAGGATGTATCTCCTAGTCCAGATCTACAAACTGCTGCCCATGACTTCATGAAATGAATGGCTGACTTACCATCAGCTACCACATGTAGATATGATATCCCTATGCAGACCCCGACGTTGGGAAATAACGTGATTTGCAATGCCATGACAGGATTTTTGATTTGTGGTTTTGCCGACGGTAAAGAAGGAACTAGAAGATATAGGTCGTTTGTATCTCTAGCATGGTTGCCTACTAGATAATTGAAACTGAGATTGGATTCTGAAACTGTTAGCATTACACTGCAGGTGTCTGAATCACAATTGATTATAGGTTTGGTGGATTGTAGAGGCCAATGGAGAGTTCCCGCAAGTGGGTAGAAGTGTTGGAGAGTAAGGAGAGTGAGTGTTTGATGTTGGGAAGGGTGGTGTGCATGAAATGGGTGGTGTCTTGGTTGTAAGAATAGAAGAATAAACGTTCGACAGGGGTAAGGGTATCCAATGGATATCGAAGTAGACAAGAGGAAGAGGCGTTAACCGAGGATGGAAGCTTGAAGTTATCGATACTTGGCATTGCTCAAGCACCTTTACAGATGAAGATGGTGCCATAAAATGAGGGAAACAACTTGATCAAGGTACAGGTTTACGATCTTTCTACGCTAAAATGGAACTTGTGCATCTCTAATTTATACTGTGAACCAACGAACAGGGTAATCTAATTATTTGACAAGTCCTCTAGAAACGAGGATCATGTGAGGGGGTCTTTGTCATCGTCTCACTGGGTCTATCATCTCACAGATTTTTAAGATTGTCATGTCCTTTAATAATACTAAGGTGTTATTTTTTGTGGCGGTGGGGGTTTGTGTAGATATTAATTGTGTGGTCTTGAGGAACCACGTTTAGTAAGTGAATTAATATGTTTAATTTTTTTATTTTAATTTTAGTCAATATATTTAATTAAATATTTATATTAGTTGGTTTACTATTTTCACAATGTTTTGTAGGAGGGTTCAAAATTCTCATAAATTGATATGCTCAAGAATGTTTATGCACTACCTGACAATGAGGTGGTTGTGACGTTGCATGTAAATTTTATTCTTTTTGCATTTTTTGCATTTTGTCACTTCTGTTGTTTTAAAATTTTATTAATTTTTTTGATGAAGCCTAACATGGGTTTGATTAAGTATTGTGCAAGAAAACGTCGAAACAAGTTCAAGAAAACCCCACACCCCACCTGCAATAAAAGACTCAAAACAGAAGAAGAGGGCATCAAAAGGTGAAAAGGAAAGACAAGGTGAGGTACCTTATCCTCAGCAAGTAATGGAAGGTGGAGAAGAACTTCATTCAACCACAACCACAACCACAACCACAACCACGAACAATACAAAATTCAATAACAACAATGCATCAAACAATCAATCAAACCTTTTCATTCAACCACAACCACTAACAATACAAAATAAACTAAGGGTGTGTTTGGTTGCATGGAATCCTATGTCATGAAAATTCATGAGGGGATCACTACATTTTAGGTTAAATTGATATATCACTTCACATCCACCATTTGATTTTGTGAAAGTCTCATGAACATGGGAATGAAAGTCTCATGAACATGGGAATAACATGCCTTGAGGGGCCAAGGAGTGGGATTCCCATGTTCATGGGACTTTCATTCTCACCATTGATCACAAAATCAAATAGTGGTCAAATGGTAAATGTGGAGTGATATATCAATTTAGCCTAAATATAGTGGTCCCCTCATAAATTCCCATGGCATAGGATTCCATGCAACCAAACACACCCTAAGAAGCATAAATATCATATACCAGAGAGAGAGAGGCAAGGAATATTCTTATGCTAATAAGAAGAAAACACCACCAACGCAACACACGTAACAAAACCCACTCACACAGGAAAAATATCATAAATTGGAAAACATCAGTTGTCCCAATAAATCATAACATTTTTGTTGCTCCAGTTTTCAAATTTTCAGGAAAAATTTTATGCGCCAGAAACATGCGCCAAATTTGTGTTAGCACAACGAAGAATTAAGTAAGCGTCATTCAAGACAAGTTTGGGCGCTGAAATAGTTCACATTTGTTGCTACAGTACAACATGGTTTGAGCGACGAAATTAGTAGGGGTGGGCACGGTCCGGGTCGGTCCGGGTTGAGGACTATCCTGGTTCAGTCAACCGAGAACAGTTCGGATCGGGAAAACCAATTTTTTTGGATGTCCGGGTTGGACCCGGACTATTTGGAACCGGGACAGTCCGGGTCGGGACCATGCCTACCCGATTTGTTTTTTTTAATCAAATATGAGATGATGTGTAAGAGATGTGTGAGATGATGTGTAAGAGATGTGATGTGATGTAGTGTGGGACGATGTGTAAGAGATGTGATGTGGTGTGGGACGATGTGTAAGAAATGTGGTGTGTAGTAAGAGATTTGGGCTTAGGCTGTGTACAAGATTTGGTGTAGGATGATGTGTAACATATTTGGGCTTGGGCTTACTATAGTAATCAGGACGAACCGGAACAGTCCGGGACAAAATTAGTGAAAACAGTTTCGAACAGGTTGGAATCGGTCCGGGATCGGGATAAAAATTGTATAAACTGGTAGGTCCCGATTTAAATCGGTTCGGGACCTTACCGGCCCGGGTCGGACGGGTCGGGACCGGGATTCTTGCCCACCTCTAGATATTAGATTATTTCGTCGTGCAAACATGGATTTGTTTATTTTAGGAGAAAATTTTGATATTAACATGTAATTAGTAATGTCAATACGCTTCTATCCTTAAATGCAGTTAAAAAATATGGTACATTTAGCAAATTCAATTAAGTGAACTTTGACATCCATTTAAAATGAATCTCGGCATCCATTTCACAAATTTATGGTTAAAAATCATGGTACATTTAGCAAATTTAATTAAGTGAACTTCGACATTTATTTTAAATGAAATCTCAATCCATTAACAAATTTACAATTAAAAAACATGGTACATTTAACAAATTTAATTAAGTGAACTTTGACATTCATTTAATTAATTGAATCTCAACATCCATTTAAAATATATAATATTATTAACGTCTTGCAAACGACCTAACAAATTATATTCCTACAAATATAATTAATCTGAATCAGTAGAGTAATCACTATCGACTTCTTCTTCAAGTTCGTCTGACATAGTTGCTTCAGATTCTCTATCATAAACTCCATTTTTTACAAGCGATACCTCAACACCATAATCCTCTTCAATCGGAGGAAGTTCGACAAATAACACAAATGATTGTTAGATAATGGGAATGCTCAAAGATAACTTCTCTTCATCAACGATGTCATCATCACTGCGGTCATTAGAAGTCTTTTCATCGATGTCCCATATACTTTTGCTGGATCGTTTGGACTACTTTCTGTCCACCACCAGCCTTAGGATCATCTAGGTTAAAAATATTGTTTTGCCATAGTTTCCAAAATAAAAAAGATTATTCTCGTACTAAATTGTATTCGTGTGCACACTTACTAGACCATATTCTCGTGTAATACTTCCGACTCTATTTTGGTTTTGTATCAAACCAACGATACTTGAATAAAATAACCTGCCAATGGTCTTTGTACAGTAGTTGAATCACAAATATCAGTTTACCATAGAAATCAAATCAGCGGTGTCGCCATCCCTAGGTACCGATACGTCACTATTTTGAGTGTTCAAATTGTCATCCCGCTTAACCAAGAATTTAACACCATTGATGTAACAACCTTAAAATGTTTTAGCTCGAATAGGAAAATTCATTTTCTTTAGTTGTAACATCTATTAAAATATAAGATGCTGAATACAAATTAAAAAAAAAAATCATGTTGAAAAACACATATATGAATGTTCTGCTTCATGAAGAAGATAAACAAGTCATATCTTGTGTGATGATCTCTTTCATCACCATAGTATGTTTACTTTGGTCGCTTTATGGCGACGAACGTGCTCCTTTTAGACGACGACACTTTGTCGCTTAATTATTTTGCGACAAAGATATAAGTTTCATCGCGTCAGTAGGATTTATAGGACAAGTTCGTTTGCCGCTTTATCTAGTTTACTATTCTTTGCAAATGTCTGATGATAATGAATGCTTCGTCGCTTTAAGTTCATTTTGAGTGACAAAATAGGCTTCGTTTCGCTACCTATCTTCGCTAAAAGGGTTTTTTTTGTAGTAGTTTATACTGTGGAACCAAGGAACAGGTGATCTAATTCAACAAGTCCTCTAGAAACGGAATCATATGGGGTTCTTTTAAGTTAAAAAATATTGTGTAATATATTGAGAAGGTCAATATTTATGTGTTTTTTTTCCTTATCTTTATGATCAGGTATCAGATGATAATAAATAATAATAATAATATAATAAAATTAATAATAATAATAATAATATTATTATTATTATTATTTATTTTTATTTTATGGTTCATTATTCAACCTCCACTTATAGACACTTGTTATTGATCAAATAATGATCTATTTGTTTATTATACTTATTACATATTTTGTGTGCATTACCAAATAGGAGATAATAACGCATTAGGCAATACAATGTGTTATCTTCAAGGGATGGTTTATCAAAATGAGACAGTTATAGATTATGTTATTAGTAAGCTTCCAAGGGATTCAATGACATATTTGATGATGCAATTTTACTTTTCTAGTATTGGATGTTGGATTTAGTGATGTTTTTTACACTTGAAACACCATGAGTGAGTAAGACATATTAGAGAAAAATCACGTCTGCTCTGGCGATTTGGTTTGTTGAGGGTACTTTCGTGAAGTTTTTGTGAGACAAATAATTTGAGTTGCCCCTGCTGATTTGACCTAATCTAGAGCGTTAGTGTAAGGTTTCTTGTAGGGGTTCCATGGCATCTCTCCAGCCGCCGTAGGGGGAAACCAACCCGGTCTGACTAGGCAACGTGCAAGCGAGGCTAAGAAGTCGCCCTAGGTCTTTTTTACAAGCTTTGGAGTTGTCAAGAAAGTTATTATTGATGAAGAGCAATGAAGGGAATCATTTTTCAAAAAGAAGGGAGTCTGGCTTTATCTATTGAATATTCGAAAGCAGAGGTGTGAAAGGTGTGTTGAATCCTTCGTTATTGGCTTAATTTCCAGCTGCTGGCCCTTCACTAGAATCCATTTGAGAAACTATCCAAAGTCGTTAGGGAGTTATGCAGGATTTTACTATAGTTTGGTTAGATCAAAGACACTTTTATGAGATTTCAGACGGAAGAAGAGGTTAAGAAAGCTAAAATGGAGCTTGTGCTAAAATGGAGTTAAAACGAGGATCATTGAGGGGGTCTTTGTCATCATCTCACTGGGTCTATCATCTCATAGATTTTAAGATTGTCATGTCCTTTAATAGTACTATGGTGGGTTGGGGTTTATATATATTATTGTGTGGTTTGTAAGAATTCATACCATGAAAATTATTAAACATATATACATTCAATATGTTTAATTATTTCTGTAGTGGATGAACACGTCTAGTAACGAATTAATATGTTTAATTTTATTGTTTTATTTGTCAATTATTCAATTAAATATTATATTAGTTGGTTTACTATTTTCACAATGTTTATAGGAAGTTCAAAATTCTCAGAAATCAACATATTCAAGAATGTTTATGCACTATCTTGCAATGAGGATGTAGTTTTATTCTTTTACATTTTGCATGTTGTTGCTTCTGTTGTTTTAAGAATATTAATATTTTTAATGAAGGAAACAATGGTGGAGAGGCACATGAAGCAAGTGCCATCGCAACATTCCCGAAAACTCTGTGGAGCAGCTCACAATCTTTCAGGTTCGAGCCCAGAGATTCAACGGTCTCCGTCAAAATATGCGGTCTCCATCGGGGTCATGATTGTGAGCTGCTCCAAGAAGAAACTGCATTCGTGATTTAATGAGAGCAACTGCATACACAAAAATTCTGGTAAGTATACCATTGCAATAAAGAAGCCTCAATAAAGGACTCAAAGTACAGCTTCAAACAGAGAGGGCATCGTACTGTTCATAGAAAACACAATAATTAACACAGAGAAGTTGAACGATAAAAGGAAAGACAAGGTGGGTACCTTATCCTCAGCAAGTAATGAAGGTGGAGAAGAACTTCGAGGGGCACGACGTCGGTAGCCATCACTGCACCTGATTGTGTTGCCATCGCTGCCGCTGTTTGCATTCATACATACAATAACAACAGTGCATCAAACAATCAATCAAACATTTTCACTCAACCACAACCACGAACATGGCAGATCCACTGCTTGGTAGTTTTGTAAAAAAAATCTAGGAGTGGGCAATGTCGGTTCGATTTGGTTTTTGAGTTTTAAACCGATTTCATTTGGTTTTCCCAAAACTCAAATCGAAATCGAATTTTGTATTTGTAAACCAATGAATTCAGTTGAACCGAATTTCGATCGGTTCGGTTGGATCGAAATTTCAGGCTCAAGCATTTGAAAGACTTTCATTAAACATGTTCAATTTTTTTACAGGGCCAATTTTTTACAGACCCAATTTTTTAGCCCAAAATTGAAACTTTGAGAAAATGGGGTGATTCAGTGCAACAGGGTGTACTGCAGTGCATGTTGCACTAATCAAGTATTGACACCTACCTGTTATTTAGTTATTTATATATATCTAATTAATCGGTCAGTTCGGTTATAAATCGGTCGGTTCAAAACCGTAAACCGATTTCGAACCGTTTATAATCGGTTCGGTTCGGTTTAAATTATTTTCTTTCTACTCATATTTCGGTTCGGTCGATTAACCGAATTTAAATCGATTTTTTCCCACCCTAAAAAAATCCATTAAAGTAGTTAAAATTTCACTATTGCCCATTTTGAAAATTTATATTGCCCCCCTTGAAATTTCATATTGCTCTCACTTAAAAAAAAATCATAGATCCCAAATCGCAAAGATAAACCGAGCCTCTTGTGTCTGCGTCTGCGCTTGCGTCTTGCAGATATCTTTTCAGTCTTCTTTCATTTCCGTCTGAAACGGACGAGTTTGTTTGATGTTCTTATTTTCCATCTCCACTTGTTGATTTTATGCCCTGGTCTTGCAATAAAAATTTCTAATGAATTTTCTGAAACCTAAATTCCTGAATTTATTAGTTTTCATGTCAACCGATTCAGAGATTCTCCATCTATATTACAACTAACAAGACAAGAAGACATCAATGGACAAACCTAATGTCCGATGAATGTTGTGTCAATCAAAAAAGCAAATTGGATCAGCTTGCTAAAAGCCATTGCAGCAGCAATACAATATGAAAATATCTCCAAGCCAATTCTCATCCTTATTGAAAACAATCTCACAATAGCCTAATGGTCTTTCTTCATCATCATCATCAAAAGCCCATTCCCGAGATTTTCGGGGTCGGCTACATGAATTTTGGTTCTCCAAGCAATGCGATCTTCCCACATTTCCTCACCTAATCCAAGCTCAATGATATCGCCATTCACCGTCTTCATCCAAGTTTTCATCGGCCGTCCCCTCCGACTACACCCTCCATTAACTTGCTAATCTAAACATTTTCTAATTGGCGTCGTGCTTTGGTCTCCTCCGCACATGACCAAACCAAGGTAAACGTCTTTCTCTAATTTTTTTTCCTCTATGGACGCTACACCTAAGTATCTCCTAATTCTTTCATTTCTAATTTTATCCTTACGAGTTTACCACACATTCACCTTAACATACGCATTTTCTGCTACTGCCATCCTATGCGTATGTTGTCCCGTAGTAGCCCAACATTCTGAACCGTATATAGCATGGCTGGTCGAACAATGGTCTATATAGCATTTCCCTTTTAGCCTTGCAGGCATCCTTCTATCGCACAATACTCCTGACGCCATTCGCCATTTCAACCAACCAGCTTTAATCCTGTGGTCTACATCTGCTCCAATAGCCCCATTCTTTTGAATTATAGACCCTAGGGTATCGAAAAGCCTCACACTCTGGGACCTCGACACCTTCGATCTCAATTGCATTACTTCTCCTCTTGGTTCACACCCAAAGTTGCACACTAGATACTCCGTCTTCGAACGGCTAATTCTAAAACTTTTACTCTCTAAAGCCTCCTGCCACTTAACTAGTTTCTGACCTAAACCTGCACTAGTCTCATCCATCAAGACAATATCATCTGCAAATAACATGCACCAAGGTACATCTTCTTGCAGATGTCTCGTCAACTCATCCATGACCAAAGCAAAGAGATATGGACTTAACGCCGACCCTTGATGTAGTCCTACTGTCACTGAAAATTCACTAGACATCCCACCTACTGAGCGAACACTTGTTACAACCCCTTCATACATATCCGTAATGATATCGACATAACATTGAGACACTTCTTCCTTTCAAGCACCCATCAAATTAACTCCCTGGGGACCCTATCATATGCTTTCTCCAAATCAATAAAAACCATATGCAAACTCTTACGTGCCTCTCGATATTTTCTATAGTTTGCCTAAGCAGAAAGATGCCTCCGTAGTAGACCTACCTGGCATAAATCCAAATTGATTCTCCGAAATCGTGGTTAAACTCCTACGTCTTGTTCTATAACCCTCTCCCAAAGTTTCATCGTATGACTCATAGCTTTATCCCTTTATAGTTCGAGCAACTCTTAATGGTCTTTCTATAAAAGCAAAATATATATATATATATATATGCTCTACATACAATGTTACTAAGCAATCAATCTCACACTCAAAGACAAACACACCTCATACACACCACATGTACACATTCCACACTACACACATAGTGACATATATAGCCTGTTTGCAATTTCCATCAGTTAAACAGAACCCAGAAAAAAAAAAAGACAAACTTTGATGCCTTTACTAATTTCTTGGAAACTTCTTATACAAAAGACTTTTTTATGCTGTTATACCGAGGAAATTTCTAGAAAATATTACATATTTTCTTGCCCCCCCTTTGTCTGCAATCTTGGATCCACCCATGACCACGAACAATACAAAATAAACTAAGAAGCATATATAAATACCAAATATCAGATAGAGAGAGAGGCAAGGCGAACTCACCGTACTCTTATGCTAATAAGAAGAAAACACCACCAACGCAATACAACATAACAAAAATTAGGGCTTTAGAAAGGAGGCAGTGCAGGGGGTTTAAAGAGGTAATTCACAAAACCCACCCACACAGGAAAAATATCCTAGATGGAAAACATCAGTTGTCGAAATACCAAGATTTATCATTCTAACCTTATTGATGAAGATTTGGAAAAGGTAATTTACAAAAGAGAAATATGCGACATCGTCAGCACCAACGGCGAGTTGATAAACCAGTGAAAAAGAAAAGGTTTTCTAGGGTTCTCTCTAACGATCCATTCGCAACCTCTCCATTACCCATACAAATGGAGAGAGAGGTCGCGAACTGTCTAATTAAAAGGGAAACTATTGCATGACGAACACGTTCATCCCAATAAATCATGAGTCAAATTCCAGGACAAATTTTATGCGCCAGAAACATGAGTCAAATTTTTGTGTTAGCACGACGAAGAATTAAGTAAGCGTCGTTCAAGACACGTTTGGGCGATGAAATAGTTCACATTTGTCGCTACAGTTCAACATGGTTTGAGCAACGAAATTAGTAGGGGTGGGCACGGTTTGGGTCGATTTGAGTTTAGGCCTATCCCGGTCCTAGTCCCGGTTCAATCATCCGGGAACAGTCCGGGTCGGGAAAACCAATTTTTTTGGAATGACCCGGTTGGATCCGGACTGTGTGAAATCGGGACAGTCCGGGTCGGGACCATGCCTACCCGGTTTGTTCTTTTTTTCTTAAATCCAAAATGAACAAAATATGAGATGATGTGTAAGAGATGTGTGGGATGATGTGTAAGAGATGTGATGTGGTGTGGGACGATGTGTAAGAGATGTGGTTTGTATTAAGAGATTTGGGTTTGGGCTATGTACAAGATTTGGTGTGGGATGATGTGTAACAGATTTGGGCTTGGGCTTACAATAATAACCAAGACGGACCGGAACAATCCAAGACAAAATTAGTGAAAACTGGTCCCAAACTGGTTGAAACCGGTCCGAGACCGGGATAAAAATTGTATGAACCGGTTGGTCCCGATTTAAATCGGTTCGGGACCATACCGGCCCGGATCTGATGGGTCGGGACCGGGATTCATGCTCCCCCCCTAGAAATTAGATTATTTCGTCATGCAAACATGGATTTGTTTATGGAAATTTTGATATTAACATGTAATTAATAATGTCAATACGCTTATATCCTTAAATGCAGTTAAAAAATATGGTACATTTAGCAAATTCAATCAAGATAACTTTGACATCCATTTAAAATGAATCTCGACATCCATTTCACAAATTTATGGTTTAAAATCATGGTACATTTAGCAAATTTAATTAAGTGAACTTTGACATTTATTTTAAATGAAATCTCAACGTCCATTAACAAATTTACAATTAAAAAACATGGTACATTTAACAAATTTAATTAAGTGAACATTGACATCATCCATTTAATTAACTAGATCTCGACATCCATTTAAAATATATAATATTATTAACGTCTTGCAAATGACCTAACAAATTATATTCCTACAAATATAATTAATTTGAATCAGTAGAGTAATCACTTTCGACTTCTTCTTCAAGTTCGTCCGACATAGTTGCTTCATATTCTCTAGCATAAACTCCATTTTTTTACAAGTGATACCTCAACACCATAATCCTCATCAATCGGAGGAGGAAGTTCAACAAATAACACAAATGATTGTTAGATGATGGGAATGCTCGAAGATAACTTCTCTTCATCAACGATGTCGTCATCACTGCGGTCATTAGAAGCCTTTTCATCAATGTCCCATATACTTTTGCTGGATCGATTGGACTACTTTCCATCCACCATCGGCCTTAGGATCATCTAGGTAAAAATATTGTTTTGCCATAGTTTCCAAAATAAAAAAGATTATTCTCGTACAAAATTGTATTCGTGTGCACACTTACTAGACCATATTCCCGTGTAATACTTCCGACTCTATTTTGGGTTTGTATCAAACCAACGATACTTGAATAAAATTACCTGCCAATGGTCTTTGTACAGTAGTTGAATCACAAATATCAGTTTACCATAGAAATCAAATCAGCGGTGTCGCCATCCCTAGGTACTGATACGTCACTATTTTGAGTGTTCAAATTGGCATCCCGCTTAACGAAGAATTTAACACCATTGATGTAACAACCTTAAAATGTTTTAGCTCGAATAGGAAAATTCATTTCCTTTAGTTGTAACATCTATTAAAATTCAACAAGTCCTCTAGAAACGGGAATCATATGGGGGTTCTTTTAAGTTAAAAAATATTGTGTATTATATTTAGAAGGTCAATATTTCTGTGTTTTTTTTTTTTCTTATCTTTATGATCAGGTATCAGAGAATAATAGTAATAATAATAATAATAATAATAATAATAATAATAATAATAATAATATCTAATTTTTTATTTTATGGTTCATTATTCAACCTCCACTTATAATTGAGTTTGGGGGACACTTTGTTATTGAGTCAAATAATGATCTATTTGTTTATTATACTTATCTACATATTTTGTGTGCATTACCAAATAATGGAGATAATAACGCATTAGGCAAATACTAATTGTTATCTTCAAGGGATGGTTTATCAAAATGAGACAGTTGTAGATTATGTTATTAGTAAGCTTCCAAGGGATTCAATGATATATTTGATGATGCAATTTTACTTTTCTAGTATTGGATGTCGTTTAGTGATTTTTTACACTGAAACATCATGAGTGAGTAAGACACATTCGAAGAAAATTGCTCAGCTCTGGCAATTTGGTTTGTTGAGGGTGTTTTCGTGAAGTTTTTGTGAGACATAATTTGAGCCGTCCCTGCTGATTTTTCTCTAATCTGGAGCGTTAGTGTAAGGTTTCTCGTAGGGTTCCCATGGCATCTCCTCCAGCAGCCGTAGGGGGAAACCAATCAGCTGGACTAGGCAGCGTGTAAGCTGAGGCTGAGAAGTGGCCTAGGACTTTTTTACAAGCTTTGGGAGTTGTTAAGAAGGTTACTATTGATGAAGAGTCAATGAAGGGAAATTGTTTTCAAAAAGAAGGGAGTCCGACTTTATCTATGAATATTTCGAAAGCTAAGAGGTGTGAAAGGTGTATTGAATCCTTCATTATTGTGCTTAAGTTTTCCAGCTATCGACCTTCACTAGAAACCATTCGAGAAACTATCCAAAGGTCGTGGGGAGTTATGGGGGATTTTACTATGGATTTGTTAGATCAAAAACATGTTTTGGTGAGATTTCAGACGGAAGAAGAGGTTAAGAAAGCATTATCACATGATTCTTTTATGATTAAGGGGGTTAGATTTAAAGTTTTTTTATGGCATTAGGGCTTTAGCCTTAGAGAAGATCCATTGTTAGCCCCGTTGTGGGTGGATTTACCGAACATACCTCTACAACTTTTTCATCCATTATATTTAAAAGAGATGGGTGATTCGATCGTTTATTTTCTAAAAATTGATGATAGTACCCTCGGATTTAGTAGACTTAATGCTGCAAGGACGAGTGTTGAGATGGATTTGTCAAGTGAACTCCCGAATAGAATTTGGTTAGAGTTTTCGGGAATCCAAGGGTTCTAGCAAAAAATTGTTTATCCGGGCTTCAAATATCGCGAAAATTGTGCTATGATTGAGCACACTGATGAAGCCTGTAGGAATCATGTTGGGAACAAAAAAGAAGGTCCTAAGGAGATGGAGAATGGAACTAGAACAAAACAAGCAGAGGAGAATCAAAAAATTTATAATACAGGGAATCAGCCGAAAGGCGTGGAGATGAAGAAAGTATATAGACCAGTCATGAAAGGGGATGGAAACAAAATGAGGCAAGCTGGCATGAGCGGGGCAAAGGACAACAACGGTGTGGAGATTAATAATCGTGGTGATTACAGATAAAGTTATCCAGGGAAATGAATTGCCCGTAAAAAGAAAAAAAACTACAATTTTAACGAATACTTTCGAAGTGCTAGCCGAGCTTGAACAGGAACCACAAATAGACAATGAAAGGGACAGTGCAGAGATTATGTTAAAACGGGAAGAGAAGTTAAAAAGGCGACTTTCGGCTCAAGGTATCAAAGTTACAGACAAATAAGAAATCATGGAGGAGGAAGGACATTCTATCAATAACTCGAAAGAGAAAAGACTTAAAAACTTTAAATCTGATTATAAAGAGTCGGGGTACTCTTCTAGTGGGATCGAGAAGGAGATTCAAGTAGCCATAAAAGAGGGTTTGCAGGTGAGTGTTCTGTCAGACAGTGTTGAGGAGAGGGTTTTGAAGAGTATAGAATTGAAGGAGCAGTAGCGCTCTGTGTTGAACGGCCAATTGATTCAATGTCTAAAAGGAATTGGTTTTAAGTGAAATGTTAAAGCAAATTGAGAAATCAAAAAGTTAGATAAGTAAGGATTGTGATTTCGATTTCAAGTTAATTTCGATCAGTTGATTTAAGAAATATTTCGGTGTGTAAAGAAAAAACGTTAAAAAAAAATTCAGGATACATGAAATATATATAAATATATATATGTGAAGACATAACAGGTAATTAAATAAATCTATTAAACACATTAAATCGCTATATTATGTGTTTGTGAATCTAACCACGACTATCATTACAGAATGGGAGTCCTTGCGTGACGGTGAAGAAAAAACGGTCGGCAATAAAGAAGGGAGCATATGCAGGGAAAATGGAGCAGAGATTCTTTCTCAAATTTGATTATATACATCCAGAATAGATCTAAGAAGACGTGATCCCAGGTGGATATTAAATGGGTTCCCGAATCCAGTAGACTCGTTTACACCTTCCTTATAATAATGAAGCCTAAATACCAAGAAATGAAACAAACATTAAATCAATATATAATTGGAAAATTAGGAAGTGGTTTCAAAAATCTATATATAAGTAGAAGAAATGATAATTAGAAAATCAAGGGGTGGTTTCAAAAATAATAAATAATTAGAAGAAAAAAAATCTTCCAAATTTACCAAAAACGTCGAAATATTTTTAAAAAATTCTCGAAAAAATGCAATTTTTGGTATCTGGTTTTTTATTTTGTGAAAAAACGAAATTTTTCGAAAAAATGTAACTTATTTTGCACTTTGCCTCTATTATACATAGCTAATTAATAAATAGACCCATCATTAATCACTATTACAATTACTCCCTTGGCTAACGATCAACGTCCATTGACCATCAATTTTCAAAGTAGATTACCAAAATGCTCCTCAGAAATTAAAGGTTGAAATTGAATCTTTCGTATCTCAAGAAAAATCCTAAGGCCCAACTGAAATTGTAATCGTATCTCGAGAAAAATCCAACATTTGATTTTAAAAAATCTTTCATCCTAAACAACTCATCTTGAGGAAAATTTAACTGTTCAAATTTAATTATGAACATATCACGAGAAAAATCTAATGATTTGGCATGCATCTCGAGGTAAATCTAATTGTCAAACATGCATCTCGAGGAAATCCGGCAGTTCAATGTGCATCTTGAGAAAAAAATCTGATGTCTGAATAAATTTTAATTTTATTTTACCTTTGAGAAATTTAAAATTTAATTTTATTTCGCACATGGCCACTTAAACAAATGTTACTCACTTGAATAGCATAGAATAAAAATAAAAGTGACAAAATTTTGATATTTGTTATATTATGATCTAATTAATATGTTTTCATTTAAACTTTTCTATAGTTTCAGATAATGACCCACACGTAATGAACACATGCACAACGCACATACAGCTCTATCTACACATTTTATCCATGAAAAGTATGTTCATCAACAACACAAATGGCTGCAGGACCCCAAACTTGAGTTGCATTCATAGATATGACAGGATCCGTTGAACAATTTATTCATATGAGTAGTCTGACATGCATCCTCTCTATGTGAATCACAATTCTAGGTCATAAAACCAACACTCCGCTAAACTGAAACAAGAAAACACACTCCTACTACAACAGTAACTTATGTGGCAACCGCACATTTGTTCTTCATGCAGCGACACCTTCAAGTAGCATTTGATCAAAATGCCAGACTCCTGCCAAATCAACCAAAATGCCTGATGTTAGTGAAATTGGGTAGATCTACAAACTCAGGCAGTAAACAAGATGTATCTCCTAGTCCAGATCTACAAACTGCTGCCCATGACTTCATGAAATGAATGACTGACTTACCATCAGCTACCACATGTAGAATTGATATCCCTATGCAGACCCCGACGTTGGGAAATAACGTGATTTGCAATGCCATGACAGGATTTTTGATTTGTGGTTTTGCCAACGGTAAAGAAGGAACTAGAAGATATAGGTCGTTTGTATCTCTAGCATGGTTGCCTACTAGATAATTGAAACTGAGATTGGATTCTGAAACTGTTAGCATTACACTGCAGTTGTCTGAATCACAATTGATTATAGGTTTGGTGGATTGTAGAGGCCAATGGAGAGTTCCCGCAAGTGGGTAGAAGTGTTGGAGAGTAAGGGAGAGTGAGTGTTTGATGTTGGGAAGGGTGGTGTGCATGAAATGGGTGGTGTCCTGGTTGTAAGAATAGAAGAATAGACGTTCGACAGGGGGTAAGGGTGTCCAATGGATATCGAAGTAGACAAGAGGAAGAGTTGTTAACCGAGGATGGAAGCTTGAAGTTATCGATACTTGGCATTGCTCAAGCACCTTTACAGATGAAGACGGTGCCATAAAATGAGGGAAACAACTTGACCAATGTAACGACCCGGTCCACATGACACTATATTGTCCGCTTTGGACTATCAACCGGGCCGCACGGCTTTAAAACGCGTGTTGTCATGTAGAGCGACCTCGCACACTTAAAGCACATAACCATCTCGCACCCAGGCGATGTGGGACTATGATCCCCCTTGGTAGCTAGCCCAACCCCTCTTGGGATTCACGGGCCTGTTGGGCCTATTGGGCTCCAACCCTCACCCTCACCCTCCCCCTCAGGTCCGCCCACACAAGGGTCTCACAGTCCACCCCCCTTAAGGCCCCAACGTCCTCGTTGACCACACAGGCACAACGTCCACGTTGCCCGAGGGCCCACCTCCACGTGGCACACTTCCGGCTGGGTCAGGCTCTGATACCAACTGTGCAGGGTCATCTCCCCATTGTACAGAGACCTTTTAAAGCCGTGCGAGCTGGATGGTAGCCCAAAGCGGACAATATCTGTACAGTGCGGAGGGCGGATCGTCACAACCAAGATACAGGTTTACAATCTTTCTACGCTAAAATGGAACTTGTGCATCTCTAATTTATACTGTGGAACCAACGAACAGGTAATCTAATTATTTGACAAGTCTTCTAGAAATGAGGATCATGTGTGGGGGTCTTTGTCATCGTCTCACTGGGTCTATCATCTCACAAATTTTTAAGATTGTCATGTCCTTTAATAATACTGAGGTGTTATTTTTGTGGCGGGGGGGGGGGGGGGTTTGTGTAGATATTTATTGTGTGGTCTTGAGGAACCACGTTTAGTAAGTGAATTAATATGTTTAATTTTTATTATTTTAATTTTAGTTAATATATTTAATTAAATATTTATATTAGTTGGTTTATTATTTTCACAATGTTTTGTAGGAGGGTTCAAAATTCTCATAAATCGACATACTCAAGGATGTTTATGCACTACCTGGCAATGAGGTAGTTGTGACATTGCATATAAGTTTTATTCTTTTTGCATATTGTCACTTCTGTTGTTTTAAAAATTTATTAATTTTTTTGATGAAGGACAATATGCAAAATTTATTAATTTTGCAATGGTGGAGAGGCCGGATGCCTACATTGAGCAATTGGCATCGCAACATCCCCTGAAAACTTCGTTGGAGCAGCTCAATTAACGATCCCGGATTACATATTTTGACGGAGACGTTGCAATCTTAGGGTCTCAAACCTGAAAAATTGTTCGAGGATAGGAAAAGCTAGAGTTCGTGAGATCGACACCTCATTTTCAGTTTTGCAGCGGTTAGTCAGAATCGTTACATCGTTAAAGTCTAGAGTGGAGGAATTACATAATGAGCTAAATGCCGCCAAAGCGTGTGAGGCAGAGCGGGTGGCCCGATAGGGGAACGACAGGGCCAAGAGACAACTAGGTGGAGTATGTTATTCAGGGCTTTCAATAGTCAGAGATTAATTTGTCGAACCTTCCGCTACCGTCGACGAACCATTAGCCACCACAGCCCTAGAAAATGTACCGATGCATTTTTTATTTTAATTGATATAATACAGTTTAAAATTATTAATTTGTAATGGATACAGTATGGTTTCAAAATTATTAATTTGTAATAGATACAATACGATTTTAAATCATATTTAATTAAATTAACAAAACCATAATACTTATCAAATCCTCTGTGCACGAGAAGGTTCAATTAATAAATATTTCAAATTTAATTAAAATAAAATTTTGAAAAAAAAATTCAAAATTATTAAACTAAACTTTAAGCGACAAAAATTTTCGTCGCATAAAAATAGGTCAAGCGTGTTTGAAGCGACGGAACCTATCGTCACAACATTAGAGAGATGAATATTATCGTCGCTCAAACATAATCTTGAGCGACGAAAGGGTGCATCACCATTTGAGTTAAACCGAAGAAGTTTAACGCGATGAAATATTTAATTGTATAAGTAAATTTTGCATGACGAACTGTTCTATTTTCTGCATCAAATATAACGTTGCACAAAACAGTATTACACCACAAGCCCTTATTGCGACGAACTTTGTTTTCGTCGCTCAGGAGGAATCTGAAGCGACCAAGATTTTTTAAAACAACAAAAGTGACAGGAAGAAATAAATTAAGTATTACCAAAATTGCATTCGTGATTTAATGAGAACAACTGCATACACAAAAATTCTGGTAAAAATTGCATTCGTGATTTAATGAGAACAACTTCATACACAAAAATTCTGGTAAGTATTACTATTGCAATAAAGAAGCCTAACATTCATACATACAATAACAACAGTGCATCAAACAATCAATCAAACCTTTTCATTCAACCACAACCACAACCACGAACAATACAAAATTCAACAACAACAATGCATCAAACAATCAATCAAACCTTTTCATCCAACAATCATTCAAACCTTTTCATTCAACCACAACCACGAACCACAACCACAACCACGAACAATACAAAATTCAATAACAACAATGCATCAAACAATCAATCAAACCTTTTCATTCAACCACAACCACTAACAATACAAAATAAACTAAGAAGCATAAATATCAAATACCAGAGAGAGAGAGAGAGGCAAGGAATATTTTTATGCTAATAAGAAGAAAACACCGCCAACGCAATACAACGTAACAAAACCCACTCACACAGGAAAAATATCATAAATTGGAAAACATCAGTTGTGCTAACACAAATTTGTTGCTACAGTACAACATGGTTTAAGCGACGAAATTAGTAGGGGTGAGCACGGTTCGGGTCAGTTCGGGTTGAGGACTATTCCGATTCTAGTCTCGGTTCAGTCAACCGAGAACACACTACAAAAAAAATGGAAATCAGCGACAGCTAAAAACTGTCGCTGATTGAGCTAAAACTGTAGCTAAAAGGAATCAGCGACGGCACTACATCCGTCGCTATCCCGTAGCTAGATTTATCGTCGCTATTTGATTCAGCGACGGCAACATAGCCGTAGCTAATTAGCCACGGGATACAACCGTCGCTAAAGTGTAAAATATTCGTCGCTAATTGATTTTTGAAAAAAAAATTATTTTTTTTTATTTTAGCGACGACATTATGGCCGTGGCTAACTGATTTTAAAAAAAAAATTAATTTTTTTTTATTTTAGCTACGGCATTTTGGCCGTGGCTAACTGATTTTTTTTTTTAAAAATTAATTTTTTTTATTTTAGCGATGGCAATTGTGCAGTCGCTAAATGGTTTTATATATATATATATATATATTTTTTTTTTAAAGATCAGATTTCTCCGAGATCTCTGAGATTTTTTTTAAAAAAAAAGTATATATATATATATATTTTTTTTTTTAAATATCGGAGATCTCTCCGAGATCTGAAATTTCAGATCTCGAGAACTCAAATCTTTGAGATCTCAGGTCTCAGATCTCCGAGATCCGAGATATCAGAGATCTCAGATCTCCGAGAGAGCGGCGGCGGATGAAGGGAGGGGAGAGAGAGACGGCCGGGATCGGTGTCGAGGAAGTGGCAAACTTCTCCTCAGTGGGTTTCTTCTCTAGAAGATGAGAGAAAAAAAAATTTGAGAGAAAATTTTTGTTTAAGTTGGTTTGTAGAAAAAATTGAAATTTATATAGAGAAAGGTAATTGAAGGCGATTGGTTGTGTTAGCTTCACGCGAATCGATGACGTGGTTTGATTTATTACGTTGGATTGAGCTAAATTTTTTAGTGTTATTAACGGTTGAGATGAGATTTTCACGCGGATCGGTGTTTTTTTTTTTAAAACCAATTAGGTCGTCGCTAACCTCTTTAGTGTTTTTTTTTTTTTTTTGAAACCAATTAGCGACGGCAATTATGTCGTCGCTAACCTTTTTAATTTTTTTTTTTAAAAACCAATTAGCGACTGCAACTAGGCCGTCGCTAAACTCTTTAGTTTTTTTTTTTTTTTTTTAAACCAATTAGCGGCCGTCGCTAACCTCTTTAGCTTTTTTTTAAACCAATTAGCGACCGCAATTAGGCCGTCGCTAACCTCTTTAATGTTTTTTTTTTTAAACCAATTGGCAACTAGGCCGTCGCTAACCTCTTTAGTTTTTTTTTTTAAAAAAACCAATTAGCGACGGCATAATGGTCGTCGCTAACCTCTTTAGTTTTTTTTTAAAAACCAATTAGCGACGGCAATTAGGCCATCGCTAACCTCTTTAATTTTTTTTTGTAAAAACCAATTAGCGACGGCAACCTCTTTAGTTTTTTTTTTTTTTTAACCAGTTAGCGACGGCCATTCTTTAGTGTTTTTTTTTAACCAACCTCTTTAATGTTTTTTTTTATAAAAACCAATTAGCGACGGCAATTTAGCCGTCGCTAACCTCTTTAGTGTTTTTTTTAAACCAATTAGTGACAGCCTAATTGCCGTCGCTAATCTATTTGATCTGATCTGATCTTCTTTGATCTGATCTGATCTGATCTGATCTGATCTTCTTTGATCTGATCTGATCTGATCTTATTTGATATTCTGTGATCTTCTTTGAACTTCTTCGATCTTCTCTGATCTTCTTTGATCTTCTCTGATCTTCTTTGATTTGATCTGATCTGATCTTCTTTGATCTTATTTGATATTCTTTGATCTGATCTTCTTTAATTTTCTTTGATCTTCCTTGATCTTTTTTTATCTAGTCTTCTTTGAACTTCTCAGATCTTCTTTGATCTTTTTTTATATGATCTACTTTGGTCTTCTTTGATCTTATCTTCTTTGATTTGATTTGATCTGATCTTCTTTGATCCTATTTAATCTTATTTGATATTCTTTGATCTGATCTTCTCTTATCTTATTTGATCTTCTTTGAACTTCTTTGATCTTATCTGATCTTCTTTGAACTTCTCTAATCTTCTTTGATTTGATCTGATCTTCTTGTATATTATTTGATCTAATCTTCTCTGATATTCTTTGATCTTCTTTGAACTTCTTTGATTTTCTTTGATCTTCCTTGATCTTCTCTGATCTTATTTGATTTTCTTTGATCTGATCTGATCTTATTTGATCTGATCTTCTTTGATCTAATTTTCTTTGATCTACTTTTAACTTCTTTGATCTTCTTTGATCTGATCTGATCTGATTTAATCTAATCTCTTTGATCTACTTTTAACTTCTTTGATCTACTTTTAACTTCCTTGATCTTCTTTGATTTAATCTGATCTTCTTTAATCTGATATTCTTTGAACTTCTTTGATCTTTTTTTATCTGATCTTCTTTGGTCTTCTTTGATCTTATTTGATTTGATTTGATTTGATCTTCTTTGATCTGATCTGATCTTCTTTGATCTTATTTGATATTCTTTGATCTGATCTTCTTTGATCTTCTTTGAACTTCTTTGATCTTCTTTGATCTTTTTTTACCTGGTCTTCTTTGAACTTCTCAAATCTTCTTTGATCTTTTTTTATCTGATCTACTTTGGTCTTCTTTGATCTTATTTGATCTTATCTTATTTGATTTGATTTGATCTTATCTTCTTTGATTTGATCTGATCTTCCTTGATCTTCTTTGAACTTCTTTAATCTTCTTTGATCTTCTCTGATCTTATTTGATTTTATTTGATCTAATCTTCTTTGATCTACTTTTAACTTCTTTGATCTAATTCGATTTGATCTGATCTGATTTAATTTAATCTCTTTGATCTACATTTAACTTATTTGATCTTCTTTGATCTGATCTTCTCTGAACTTCTTTGATCTTTTTTTATCTGATCTTATTTGGTCTTCTTTGATCTTATTTGATTTGATCTGATCTGATCTGATCTTCTTTGATCTTAGTTTATATTCTTTGATCTGATCTTCTCTGATATTCTTTGATGTTCTTTGAACTTCTTTGATCTTTTTTTATCTGATCTTCTTTGAACTTCTCTGATCTTCTTTGATCTTTTTTTATCTGATCTACTTTGATCTTATTTGATCTTATCTGATTTGATTTGATCTGATCTGATCTTCTTTTATCTTATTTGATTTTCTTTGATCTGATCTTCTCTGATCTTCTTTGATTTTCTTTGATCTTCTTTGATCTTTTTTTATTTGATCTTCTTTGGTATTCTTTGATCTTCTTCGATCTTATTTGATATTATTTGATCTGATCTTCTTTGATCTTCTCTGATCTTATTTGATCTGATCTGATCTTATTTGATATGATCTTATTTGATCTAATCTTCTTTGATATACTTTTAACTTCTTTGATCTGATTTAATCTGATCTTCTTTGATCTACTTTTAACTTATTTGATCTACTTTTAACTTCTTTGATCTTCTTTGATCTGATCTGATTTTCTTTGATCTTTTTTTATCTGATCTTCTTTGGTATTCTTTGATCTTATTTGATCTGATCTTATTTGATCTTCTTTGATCTGATCTGATCTTCTTTGATCTTATTTGATATTCTTTGATCTGATCATTTTGATCTAATCTTCTTTGATCTGATATGATATTCTCTGATCTTCTTTGAATTTCTTTGATCTGATATTCTTTTATCTTCTTTGATATTCATTTATCTGATCTTATTTGATTTGATCTGATCTTCTTTGAATTTATTTGATCTGATCCTATCTTCTTTGATCTCATATTATTTGATCTGATCTGATTTTTTTTATCTGATATTCTTTTATCTTCTTTGATCTGATCTGATTTTTTTATCTGATCATCTTTTATCTTATTTTTATTCGAAAATTTGTTATTGGAGATTTTATCCAGTTTATAAATATATAGATATTTTGTTTTATATAATTTTAAAAAAAAATCAATTTAGCTACGGTATTTTGACCGTAGCTAACAAATTTTTTTTTTGTAAACATTAACTACGGCCCTAGTGCCGTCGCTAATATAAAAATTTTAATATAAAAAAAAAGTTTCATTGGCGGGATTCAAACCCGGGTCGTCTACATGAAAACTAGGTCTCCTAACCGGGCTGGACGGAAATGTGTAATTGGTGATTTTATCCAATTTATAAATATATCGCGATTTTGCTTTATATAATTTTAAAAAAAAATTCACATTTAGCTACGGTATTTTGACTGTAGCTAACAAAATTTATTTTTTTTGTAAACATTAGCTACGGCCCTAGTGTCGTCGCTAATATAACAATTTTAATATAAAAAAATGGTTTCATTGGCGGGATTCGAACCCAAGTCACCTAGGTGAAAACTAGGTTTATTACCGACCTGGACAGAAATTTGTTATTGGTGATTTTATCCAGTTTCTAAATATATAGCGATTTTGCTTTATATAATTTAAAAAAAAAATTTCACATTTAGCTACGGTTTTGTGACTGTAGCTAACAAATTTTTTTTGTAAACATTAGCTACGCCCCTAGTGCCATCGCTATATTGTTTTTTTAATTTTTTTTTAAATGACATTAGCTACGGCTGTATTGCCGTCGCTAAGTTGTTTTGTTATTTTTTGTTTAAAAAATCACATTAGCGATGGTGTGTGGACCGTAGCTAACAAATTTTTTTTCTAAATCTTAGCTACGGCCCCAGTGCCGTCGCTAAGTTGTATTGTTATATTTAAAAAAAAAATCATATTAGCTACGGCCTGCGTGCCGTCGCTTAGGTGTTTTCCTATAATTTTTTTTAAAAAAAATCACAAAAACATTTCTAAACATTAGCTACGGTTGTATTGCCGTTGCTAAGTTGTTTCGTTATTTTTTTTTAAATAAAAACCTCATTAGCTACGGCCCTCCTGCCGTCGCTAAGGTGTTTTCCTATAATTTTTTTTTTAAAAAATCACAAAAACATTAGCTACGGCTGTATTGTCGTCGCTAAGTTGTTTTGTTATATTTTTTTTTAAAAAAATCACATTTAGCGACGGTATGTAGACCGTAGCTAACATTTTTTTTTCTAAACCTTAGCTACGGCCAAAGTGCCGTCGCTAAGTTGTTTTGTTATATTTAAAAAAAAAACAAAAATACATTAGCTACGGTATTTTGATCGTAGCTAACAAAAAAATTCCCAAACATTAGCTACGGTCCGAAAGCCGTCGCTAATCCTCGTATTAGCGACGGTTTTAAACCGTCGCAAAACTGTTAGCGACGGTTATTTTAATTTATGTATCGAAACTGTGGCAGAAACTATAGCGACGGTTTATTGCCGTCGCAAACCATTTAAATAGCGACAATTTTTAAAACCGTTGCTAATTTCCATAGCTAATTTTGTTTTTTTTTGTAGTGACAGTTCGGATCGGGAAAACCAATTTTTTTTGGATGACCTGGTTGGACTCGGACTGTTTGGAACCGGAACAGTCCGGGTCGGGACCATGCTTACCCGATTTGTTTTTTTTTTTAATCAAATATGAGATTTTTTTTAATCAATTATGAGATGATTTGTAAGAGATGTGTGAGATGATGTGTAAGAGATGTGATGTGATGTAGTGTGGGATGATGTGTAAGAGATGTGATGTGGTGTGGGACGATGTGTAAGAAATGTGGTGTGTAGTAAGAGATTTGGGCTTGGGTTGTGTACAAGATTTGGTGTAGGATGATGTGTAACAGATTTGGGCTTGGGCTTACTATAGTAATCAAGACGAACAGGAACAGTCCGGGACAAAATTAGTGAAAACGGTTCTGAACCGTTTGGAATCAGTCCGGGACCGGAATTGGGATAAAAATTGTATAAACTGGATGGTCCCGATTTAAATCGGTTCGGGACCATACCGGCCCGGGTCGAACGGGTCAGGATCGGGATTCTTGCCCACCCCTATAAATTAGATTATTTCGTCGTGCAAACATGGATTTGTTTATTTTAGGAGAAAATTTTGATATTAATATGTAATTAATAATGTCAATACGCTTCTATCCTTAAATGCAGTTAAAAAATATGGTACATTTAGCAAATTCAATTAAGTGAACTTTGACATCCATTTAAAATGAATCTCGACATCCATTTCACAAATTTATGGTTAAAAATCATGGTACATTTAGCAAATTTAATTAAGTGAACTTCGACATTCATTTTAAATGAAATCTCAACGTCCATTAACAAATTTACAATTAAAAAACATGGTACATTTAACAAATTTAATTAAGTGAACTTTGACATTCATTTAATTAATTGAATCTCGACATCCATTTAAAATATATAATATTATTAACGTCTTGCAAACAACCTAACAAATTATATTCCTACAAATATAATTAATCTGAATCAGTAGAGTAATCACTATCGACTTCTTCTTCAAGTTCGTCCGACATAGTTGCTTCAGATTCTCTATCATAAACTCCATTTTTTTTACAAGTGATACCTCAACACCATAATCCTCATCCATCGGAGGAGGAAGTTCGACAAATAACACAAATTATTGTTAGATAACGGGAATGCTCGAAGATAACTTCTATTCATCAACGATGTCGTCATCACTGCAGTCATTAAAAACATTTTCATCAATGTCCCATATACTTTTGCTGGATCGTTTGGACTACTTTCCATCCACCACCAGCCTTAGGATCATCTAGGTTAAAAATATTGTTTTGCCATAGTTTCCAAAATAAAAAGGATTATTCTCGTACTAAATTGTATTTGTGTGCACACTTACTAGACCATATTCCCGTGTAATACTTCCGACTCTATTTTGGTTTTGTAATACATGTGAAGAAATAACAGGTAATTAAATAAATATATTAAACACAATAAATCACTATATTATGTGTTTGTGATTCTAACCACGACTATAATTGCATAATGGGACTCCTTGCGTGGCGGTGAAGAAAGAACGGATGGTGGTAAAGAAGGGAGCATACTCAAGGAAAATGGAGCAGAGATTCTTTCTCCAGAATAGACCTAAGAAGACATGATCCCAGGCGAATACTAAATGGGTTCCTGAATCCAGTAGACTCGTTTACACCTTCCTTATAATAATGAAGCCTAAATACCAAGAAATGAAACAAACATGAAATCAATATATAATTGGAAAATTATGAAGTGGTTTCAAAAATCTATATATAATTAGAAAATGAAGGGGTGGTTTCAAAAATAATTAGAAAAAATGATAATTAGAAAGAAAAAAAATCCTTGAAATTTACCAAAAAACTTCAAATTTTTTCAAAAAAACGAAATTTAAGAAAAATCTAGAAAAAATGTAATTTATTTTGCACTTTGCCCCTATTATACATAGCTAATTAATAAATAGATCCATCATTAATCACTATTACAATTAACCCCCATTGACTAGCGGTCAACGCCTATTGATCGTCAATTTTCAAAGCAGATTACCAAAAAATGCCCCTCAGAAATTAAAGGCTGAGATTGAATCTTTCGTATCTTGATCATCTCATCTCGAGGAAAATCCTAAGGCCCAACTGAAATCGTAATCGTATCTCGAGAAAAATTCAACATTTGATTTTAAAAAAACTTTCATCTCAAACAACTCATCTCGAGGAAAATCTAACGGTCCAAATTTAATAGGACACACATTTCCAGGTAAATTTAACCGTTCAAATTTAATTATGAACGTATCTTAAAAACAAATACTCTTTTTAAAAGTGTCCCGCTTCTTATTAAGACTTTAAAAGCAAAAACAAACACCCTCAAAAACTTTATAAACTTTATAATTAAAGGCCATGTCAAACACTTATACATTGACCCGAGAAGAAAATTATCATAACGATAGTCAATGACATGCAACGCGTGCATCACTTGCTTATTAAGAGGGGGGAAAAAAAAACTTTAGTCAAATCCACTAAAATTTTAATTTTTACTTATTATTAAAATTTTAAAATAAAATAAAAATAGTGAATACACGTATGCATCCACACCCTAGATGCCTTTAAGTTTCAATTGATGATGGAAAGATTATAGCATACATTATCAAAATATAATATCATTGTTTCCTAGTAATACCACCAAGGATTCAACAAGCCCCTAGCTTTTTTGGAACTTGAAAAACTTCTTTTCCAATACACTCTGCAGGAGATTTTGTAAAAAATTGTATTAAAATATTATTGTGTTGTTATTCATTGAGTGAATACAAGCTTATAAAGCTAACCTGACCTAACCTTGTGGAGATAGGAAACCTAAGATTTTTATTATATTCTGACATTTCTAACATATCATATTCTATAACACTTTCATATTTTGTAACATAGGTAAACTTTCTTTCTTTAACACTCTCCCGCAAGCTGGGCATGCATGTAAACGCAGACGAAGTGTGCAGCTTGGAGGAAACTTTGAAGTTCAATTTGGTGAAGAAATCATGATTCGAGTGAAAGAGATTCAAATTTATTTCTTTTCCCTCCGTTTCTTCATCGTTTATTTCCTGCTATGTGATCGAACTTGTGACAGGGAAAGAATGAGGACAAGAGAAAAATCGTGTGGTCTACATCTGTCTGAGTGATGCTGTCATGTGTGCCAGAAAGAGAAGTTGTTTTTGGTTGAGTTGAAATTTTTTATACTCGTGGTGGTACTAAGTAAAGGACTGTGGTGCAAATAGTAGATCCTCTTCGTATTCAACTCACGCAAGTAAAAATAGGATCTGCTTTAATTCAGAAAAGCAAATAGTGATTTTTCCTTCCTCTTTTTCTTCAATTCAAATAAGCAAGGACATGACCGTCGATTCTGAACCTACAAGGGCAGATCGTCTTCTTCGCTAACGGTTAGGAGCTCTTTTGGGAATAATTGTAGCGGTTCGCACACAAGTTCCAAGTTCAAGTTTACTGACTCTAACTCACGGGCAGGTTCATGTTTATGGTTTGCTGATTTGCGGCTTAGGTAGTTGCTGTTTGGGGAATATTATTGTTTCACGTTCACGCACAAGATCTTGTTTATAGTTCCCTGATTGTTGATGCTTGTTGATGATTGGTCGATTGATGACAAGATCAATTGGTTGATTGATAACAAAATCGATTGGTCGTCACCGCTGTCTCTGTCCGAGTTCGCGGCAAAGCTTCAAAAACCTGGCGGAGAATGATCAACTCTTTTGATGATGATTGGCAGGGTTTGACGATGATTGATCAACTATTCTGATGATGATCGTATTGGCAGGGTTCTGTTGTTGTGCGAACTAGTTGTGTTTGTTGTTCTGCTATTCGTTGAGTGGTTGTTGCTCTGCTGCGAGATGCAGGTTGGTCGTAAGAGAAAAAGATCGTTGGTTGGAATTGGTTGTGGTGGCGATTTGAGTTGTCCAGCTAAAATCAACCTGACAGAGAAGTGCTCAATTCTCCAGAGTCGTTAGAGGCAGAGAAGAGCTCAATTCTCCAGTCTCAGATTGAGTCCCTGAAGTCTTGAATCATCGAAAAAAGTTACTCTGATACCATGTAAAAAATTGTATTGTAATATTATTGTATTGTTATTCATTAACTGAATACAAACTTATAAAACTAACTGACATAACCTTGTGGGAATAGAAAACCTAAGACTTCTATTATATTCTGACTTTGTTAGCATATTCAATTATGTAACTATTTTGTAACATAGATAAACTTTCTTTCTTTAACATATTCACATCAAAGATTTTAATATCCTCGTTAACAAACACATGTAGCTACACATTTCATCCATGACAAGTATGTTCATCAACAAGAAGTATGGCTACAGAACCCCAAACTTGAATTGCATTCATAGATATGACAGGATCCACTGAACAAATTATTCATAAGAGTTCTATCTTCTACATTATCTACTTCATAGTAGTCTCACATGCATCCTCTCTATGTGAATCACAATTCTAGGTCATAAAACCAACACACTTGTAAACTGAAACAATAACACACTCCTACTACAACAGTAACTTATGTGGCAACCTCACGTTTGTTCTTCACGCAGCGACACCTTCAAGTAGCATTTGATCAAAATGCCAGACTCCTGCCAAATCAACCAAAATGCCTGATGTTAGTGAAATTGGGTGAAGGGGGGTAAAGTTAGTAGTGAAGAAGAATTATGAGTTTTGCTTCATACCATGTCCTTTGCCAACCCTTCTCAACTGGGCAACATACTCTGAGATCTTCTTTATGGCTTCCACCTACAAAAGAGCAGATCATTCAATCAAAACTAGAATTCTTGGTTGTCTTTCCTAGGATGCAGTGGGATGGTAATTTCAATTGTAGAAAATGTGAAAGAACCAAAATTTTCACCTGCTCTCCCAAAAACTCGCTTTCGACATAGTCTGCCAATTGTACATCATGGTGTTTATCTGCCACCTGATATCAATGATCAACAGAGCTAGGTATTAGCATGATATGTCAAATTGCAATACAACATATCAGAGTCAAAAAGCTTCAAGAACCATATTATTCAGGAGTTATTTGATAAACACTAACTAATTAGAAGTGGAAAATAAAATGTCTTACAGCATGTAAATTAAGAAGCTTCTCATTTGTCAACTTCTCCAAGGATAAAGCCAGTTCCATTGCTGAAACAAAGCATCAAAAATTGAGTTATTGATACAACTTACAAACTTTTTCTAAGTCACTCATGATCAAACAATAAAGATAAGGTATTGAATCAGATGTGTGTAAAAAGCACTGGAATGGAAGTATGTTCATGTTTGTTAGGTAAAGGATGAATGCCTGAATATATTAAAGAAGGTATCCGTTCATGTATGTAAAAGTACTCTGCATTAAGGTTCTTTTAAGATTTGCATTTCATTGCATATATACATCATTATAAACTGTCAAATGAACCCTGCAACCAAGTGGACCACATAATAAATTCACTGGCAGTGAGGACGTTAAATTCCTTCATAGTCATGCTCTATTATGCCTCAAAATTGTGGGTTCAAAGAAAAAAATGTTTGTACATGCTTAGCAAAATGAACAACATTACGACAAAATTTATATATCCAATTCGAATGTTAAACAATTGATACAGTGACTCAGTGTATTCTTTGAATGATTAATGGGGTTTTGGTATTTTGTACCCCAAAGATTACATGTTAAGACCTCTCCGTAGAAGTACGAGTATCATCAATATACACCATTATATTTGGCTAGTTATTCTTGTCTCAGATCGGAAATTAAGCCTCGTGTATGTGTGCACTTTGTATTTACCAATTTCTCGACAAAATGTAACTCAACACCAATTATCATGTAACAAAAGGATTAAGAACACTAAACATAATTTCAACTCAAGCATACAAAACACATAAACTATAGACCCATTGCATAATATTTTCTCGAAATCTAAAGAAAGCTAGATAATTCTATTTGGACTATATACCCAAATATGATTCAATGCATGCAACTAGAAATCCGACATGAACATAAGTGCTATCTACAATTGCTGCTCTGACTCAAATACTAATGAGCTCAGTTGTTCATGCAGAAAACAACAGAAGTGATCAAAGATTTTACCATAAAGAGCATCCCCTTTCTCAGGGTGATCAAATTCAGACAGAGGCATCACTATTGACTGTAAAGCAACTTTCCCTCCTCTCTTGTTCTACAAATGTCACAAATAAGTAATTAGACCATATAAATTCAAAACATACACAAATGGTAAGTAGGTAGAACCAAAAGAGAAGGCCAAACCTGATACTCCATCAATGTCTCTGCATGCTGCCTTTCTTCTTCACTTGACTCCTTGAAGAACCTATAAAAATGGGAATATAAATCAAGAGTTCTATAAAGAATATTATGTGACAAAATTTGGGTTTTTGGAATAGTGGATTACTTGGCTAACCCTTTGAGTGCAACGTTGTCTCTGTCGAAGTAGGCGAACAATGCGTGGTATACATACGAAACATTGTACTCCACACTGTGATTCAAACAAACAACAAACAATTCCATCACTTTCAACATAAATGTAAAAAAAAATAAAAAAAATTCTTTAATTTATGGTAAAAATATATAAAGAAAACATAAAAAGAGACCAAAAAGTGTTAGAATCTAACAAAATTGGAACTTTACAAAAGAAAACAGATGAAATCTAGAGAAATTGTGAAAGAAAACAGAGCATGTAGAAAAAAAAATCCAGAAAACTCGGAAAGAACAAATAAACGACGAATAGAGAAAAACCCATATAAAATGCACAAAAATAACGATACCCACTTGATCTGTTCATTGATGGCAGCTTCAGCAGCGTCAGTGAACTTTTGGCGAGCGAGGGACTGTTGAGGAACAGAAGGAATCAAACCAAGCTCCTTCTTCACCTCTTCGAAGGGTTCGAATACAATTCCAGTGAGGGGTTTGCTGCTGGACTCCTTGGATGCAGAAACCACTACGAACGACGCATTCTCAGATCTTTTCGCAGGAAATCGAACAGAAGAGAAAAGGGGATTCAGGTTCAGGTTCTCGCCTTGCGCACCGGCCGATGCGAAGGAAATGACAGAGGAGGAGGAGGAGGAAGGAGAGAATTTGAGCAACATATTCGACTATGGCAAAGGAGAAATTAAGAGGGGAGGGTGAAGCAGGGGAAGAGAGGGAAGAGTGAGTTAAGAATGAGAAAAGTGTGGTGCTGGAGAAGACGAAGATATAGAACGTGGAGGTGGATCTGAGCCGTTGGTTGGATTACACATGGACCGTGGAGATTGGTTTGGGATTAGAGGCGTGTGGCTACCTCGTGGTTTCGCTGACGAGATGTTTCTGGTCCACTTTTTGGTTTTGGATTTTTGTGAATAGGATATGGAATAATGGTCAAGACAAGCCGAGAAATTAGGGTTTCCGTCGGGGAGTTCGCTACTTGCTTTGAGGGTATTTTTGGAAACGTGGAAAAATCCTGACCCTAAGATTGTTGAGGTGTGGATGAGGTGGTCCGGTTAATGCTTTTTGAAAATCATCGACACCATCGTATCTCTCTTTGCCACCATCACCTCTGTTTTTACTTGCTAAAGATAAAAGTTTTTGAGTAAGTCTACACAGCGAGGAAACGGGCGAGGAAACGAGCGAGAGGAGTGAGGTGGCGAGGTGGAAGCCGTTCATTTCGCTCGAGATGCGCGTGCAAAAAGTCAATACACGCATCCCGAGTGAAATGAACGGCTTTCACCCTCGCCACCTCATTTCCCTCGCTCATTTCCTCGACATTTAGAATTTCTCAAAGTTTTTTTTCCCCTAGCTCCCTCCACGATCTCTCCCTAATAGCAAGCAAGAACAGCAACAACGATTTTTTTTTACTGTCATTGTTGTCTTATACCGCCCTTGCCAGCTCGCTTTTTTTTTTTTTTTTTTCTTATTTCTCGCATTTCTTTTCTTCTCAACGACATGCTATTACAATTTATTTTTTTTATTCTCGACAACAACCAATAAGAGTAGTAGTAGTGCCATTGGGTTGCCATGCCTCGCTCTTTACTTCTTCTTTTTTTCCCTCTTATTCACCCTTGTATCAACCTCCTTGATGACGGTTCAATCCTCGCAGAGGTTTCTGGCTTTCGTTTTGTCCTCGCGAGAATGAGTTCCACACTAGTAGAGGTCAAAGCGAGGGCGAAGAAAAAAAAGGCGATGGCTGAGCGAACGGTGACAGTGACGCTAATGCTACTACTAGATCCTACTATTAACGATAGGAAGAGAAAAATAGGTAAAGGAGCAAATGAACAACAACAATAATGTGGCGATGAGGGAGATAAGCGGCAAGGGCGAGACAGCAGCAACAACATTGACACCAGTGGGAGAGAAGTGACTCTTGTTGTTGTTTTTGAGGAAAAATTGTTAAGTGGGAATGGAAAAATGAGAAGAAGAAAAAAAAAAAAAAAAAGGTAAGAGTTTTGGGTTTATATTAGTGCCGTTAGAGATAAAGGTGGAGTGGGGGTGGTTATATAAAAAAAGGGGACATGATGGTGTCAAATGGTTGTTGTAAAATAAAACTATTATTCATTTAAAAAAATGCACATTTACACCTTCAAATGTGGCGATGATGGAGATAAGTGGCAAGGGCAGGGCAGCAACAACAACAACATCAACAGCGGTGGGAGAGAAGTGATTCTTGTTGTTTTTTTCGGGGAGAAATTGTTGAGTGAGATTGAAAAATGAGAAAAAAAAATTAAGAGTTTTTGGTTTATAGTGGTGGAATTAGACATAAAGGTGGACATGATGGTGTCAAATGGTTGTTGGCTTTTCGAAATACAACAATAAAATAAATAACATAAAATTATTAATTCATTTAAAAAAATGCACATTTACACCTTCAAATAGGATGGAATTGCACCTTGTGATTTTTATTCGTGGATAGCTCGAGGACTTCGTTATCCCATTGCATGCATTGGTGGTTGAGTAAGGAAAAAATGTTCGGAAACATTAAACGATCCATTAGTCTAAAGGTCTATAAGCGCAATCAACATGCTTGAAAACCCGGTTTGCAACCAAGGTGAAGTGGTGTGATATGAAGGGACTATGGAATCCACAATGTGTTTATGCATATCTCGAAAACATGGATCCCTAAAAGTGTTCATAAGCAGAACAGGTATCCAATTGCAAAGTTTAGATAATATTGAAAAGCTGTCATTACTATGAGAAGCAAGTTGTTCATAGTCATCCTCTACATCTTTCACAATTGGATCTAAATTTTTAACTAAGCCAAACTGACTGATTTAGACATTCAGATCTTTGTCTTGGCTGACAATTAAATCCACAAGCACAGATTATAAGGCTTTTCAATGGTTAAGTATCTTACGGTTCGCAGCCTCTGATTAGGCAATTATACGATAAGATTGCGGATTTAATTTATTAATAAAGATACCCTATAAAACATGATTAAATAAGTTGTCACCATTAGTAAACTTCCTTCTCCATATCATTTTTAGGCACATAAAATGATTGTAAATATCTCGGCGATGTGACCCAAACATAGCACCTTTAGTCATATATATTCCGTTCACACGGAGTATAAAACTTATTTGCTAGCGTTACATCACAATAAAAACAAATTATATCAAAATAAACATTTATCAATTTGCAATTTTTTTTTCTTATTTACCATCCAACAAGAATGACCATATATTCCGTTCACACGGAGTATAAAAACTATTTACTAGCATTTCATCACAATAAAACAAATTATAATCAAAATAAACATTTTTTAATTTGCAATTTTTTCTTCATCTCCAGTAATCAAAGCTTTCTATTTGGTTTGAGTTTGATGTTTCAAGGCTCCATTTTAGATTGGTTAAGTTGGTGGTCTCAAGCTTATCCTTCCCGTCCGGAGGGATGTGGGTTATGGCGTATGGGTCCCATCCCTGTTCTCATGTGGTGTGTGTGGAAAATAAATAAATAAAATGGTATTTGACATGACTCAACAGAATCAAAAACACTCTATCTTTATCGAATTAGATAATTGTTGGTGGAAGACTGGATTCGGCTTGTTAATTTTGTTTGAGGGATTTGGGGTTTGAATACTGTTTCCAATGTGTGTCTTGACATTCATTGATATAAAGGAAGTTTCTCTTGTTTTTGGTTTTTGTTTTTGGTTTTTGTGCTTTCATTAATAAACATTTTCGTGTTTGACAAAAAAAAAAAAAAAAAGGGTAATCAACCTCCCTCACAAAATATGTGCAGTGAATATGTTGCACATGCAATACTGTCGTAAAAAAGATGAATCAATTACACTAATTAATGGATACCAGTTCAACGGTAGATTGTGACAAATGAAATAACAAGTCCATGATTTCAACTCTGCACGTGACTTTTGGAGTAGGAGAGATTAAATGATTAAAAAACACATTAAAAACAAATTTTAGTGGTAGGTAAGATTGAAATTTCGAGGGGATAGCTTTGGAGAACCTTTCAAACATTCCATGATTTACAAAAGTTGAATCCATGATCTGTTCTAATGTGTAGTTTATCTGATGCCCTTCATATGTTATTTTTCCCAATCTTTCCAACCAATGGAAAAGATTAACTTTGGCACACCATTTCAAGTACGACTTGTTTTTTCTTTCAACTTTTTCCTGTAGGGGTTCCCTTAAAGTCTCCCATGTTTTCATCACTTTACTTTGTGCCTTTGTGGGTTGTCTAAATCTTCAATCATCTACTTGTTTTAAAATGAAGTGGAAAAAAAAATCTATATATTAATAACTAGCATATTATTTGTACCTAAGAAACTTCATATTATCTTTTCCTTTTCTTTTTCTTCAAATTTCTCTATCGATTTTATTTAAATCCATTAAATTCTAAGTTAAAAGGTTTTAAGGCGTGCTAAACTCGATCAAATATTATAAACATTTTAGTCAAATTAACCACTTGAAAATAAACATTGTTTTAAATTTTCAATATTTTGTATTGATCATTGGTTTTATTTGAAAAGTTCTTTAAAATGCATTTCAACGATACCAAATCTATTGAAATTGGACAATTAAATAAAAATTATGGTAATTTTAAGTTTGTAAGTCTAAAATAAACATGTTTTCTCTACCGCCACATATCGATCATATTTCTTCCACATAGATTTAACTTTTTTTTTATTAAATATTTTTCAACTTGTGCTATCAAATCTTGACCCTTAACAACTTTTCAACTTTCAATGGTAACCCTTAGCTACAACACTCTACATTATCTTCTTATTTACAATTATTTATGTATACAACATTGCTTTTATCTATATAAATTAAATTTCAAGTATATTTCAGTGAAAGATTATATTTGACCATAAAAACTAAAAGGCTTTAGGGCGTGTTAAACAGGTCAAACTATATAAACTTTATAGTTAAGCTCAATCAAATTTAATATTTTCAAAAGAAATCTCATTTTAAAATTTTGATCTTTTTGTATTGATCACTTATTTTATTTGAAATATCTTAAAATATGCATTTCAACAATATCAAGTTTACCAAAATTGAC
>QNQO01003814.1:0-43890 GCA_003290165.1 Berberis thunbergii | reverse complement strand
GACAGGTACATATCCTGAGGGAGGTGGGCGTCCCCATCCCGCCACCTCCCTCCCCTCGCTCATTTCCTCGCCCACTCCTCGACATTTAGAATTTCTGTTTGGAAAATTCTAAATGACAGACGAAAGGTGAGGAAACGGTGAGGGTGGGTGTCGTTCATTTCCTCAAGATACGTAGTTTTTGCAAATCTCAAGGGGGATAAGTGGTAACACTCACCTCCTCGCCCCTTTCCTCGTCCTTCTCGCCATTTAGAAGGACTGTATGTATTTAGTTAGTCGTGTATTTTGGTTTCAGGTTTGACAGTTAATGCGTGGGATTGATTTGTATTTTGATGTATAAGCTAAGGGTGTTTTGGTTGCATGGAATCCTATGTCATAGGAATTCATGAGGGACCACTACATTTTAGGTTAAATTGATATATCACTCCACATTTACCATTTGACCACCATTTGATTTTGTAATCAATGGTGGGAATAAAAGTCCCATGAACATAGAAATCTCACTCCTTGGCCCCTCCCAAGGCATGTAATTTTCATGTTTATGGAACTTTCATTCCCACCATTGATCACAAAATCAAATGATGGATGTGGAGTGATACATCAATTTAGCCTAAAATATAAGGGTCCCCTCATAAATTTTTATGACATAAAATTCCGTACAACCAAACACACCCTAAATTTTAGTGCATTCAATATTTTACGGACTGCACTTATCATTCTGAGTATTTCGTGCTATGTTTAGAATTATGTCATTGGTGATGTGATTGTGTGGGTTGGGTGTGACACCATCCCACATATTTATGTGTTTGTTTTTCTTGTTTAAATTTTTCATGGATTACAATTGTTTTCTTGGATCACAACCATATGAAACTGCACATGTTTTATTTTTATTTCAGGACATTGAGACAGTCCAAAGTAGTTATGAAATTGATTTGGCTTGTCATCCGGATGCTTGGGCTAGACAATGATCCCTTGACAGGAGCGTTCAATAGTTGCACTATGGAAATACTCACAAGGAGGAAACCACTGTATTGATGGAATTATGAAACTAAATGGTTGTATCATCTCACAGTTAACCTTCTCCAATCAGATTCCGATTCAACATGTAAAGCAGCTGCAGGGCTTTTACGAACTATAGCTTCATTTAAGAGATTCTGTAGCAGAAACTGGAGCAATTGAAGAGATAAGTGCTCTTCTCAGCCGGTTATCTCTAACGAAAGCTGTATAAATGAACAACCTAATATCAGTATTTATCTTATATATATTTTGAGCTTGAAAGCCATTTCTTTCATATGCTCTTGTGGAACTTATCTTTCGATGAGAAGGTAAGAGAGAAGCTAGCAAACATGGATCTTCTGCCAATTCCTATTAAGTCCTTTGATGACGATGACATAAAAGTAAAGGAGGCTGCCGGTGGGGTACTAGCAAATTTGGCTTTGAGCTGTTCTAACTACAAGATCATGGTTGAAGCAGGTGTCATCCAAAAGCTGGTGAGGCTTACACGTTTACATTGCGTATCACAAAGGATGAATGTTAGTATGCCATTATATAGCTTTCCTTGTGAGCTATTTAAAAAATATCTGGCTACCTAAAAAGTTAATGCAGAACTAATCTAATAAAGTAAAATACAACGGAATGACCGGTCTCAAAAACTTGATGAAACAAAAGCTTTATTTTTATTTATTTTACGCTAGCGCTTATGCGGTAATGCATTACTTTATTTCATTTCTTTTCATTCATCGGTAGCAATAAAATTGAATTTGGAATAATGAGCAATAAATTTAGCGTGCAAATTTTACTATTTTTTTTTGGTCTTTGACGAATTTAACAATCTTGAGGGCTAAATTTTTTAACTAACTAAATAAAGAAATTTAATGTTTTTATTTTTTTCCTCTTTTTATTTATCATGTCATTGTATAAGAATAAAGTAATACGATAAAAGGACAAGAAAATGATTTGGAGAAGTATCTAAGGAGTGTCCAAGCTATGTTGTTGAGGGACTCAATCGTGACTCTAAAGACAAATTTTTTTCTCAAAGCTATGTTGTTGAGGGATTGTCGCATCACCATACATTAGTAAGGCGACAACATTGAAATCTATACCCATTAGAAAAAGGTTTTGCTATGGCGATGCATCATCTCACCAAGACTCTGGTAGCAGATCTTCAGTGCCTCATGTTTCACCTAAATCCAAGAGGTATTTGAGACATGCCAACTGCATGACACCTAGAAGCTGGCCAACTAGGTGTCTCGAACACCATATCAAACAGGTGTCCGAACACCATCTATGCTTTTGCTCAAACTACACCAAGTTATGAGACAAGATGACCAAATCTTTCACACCCAATTGCAATGAAGAAATAGGTGGGGTAGATGCCTTCAACTTCCTACTGCAAATGCATTAGCGCCTCATCTTACATTCCCTTCCAAAAAGGACATATTTGGTAGGTAAACGATCACATCACAAGAGCCACCAGAAAAATGAGACTCTAAGTGACATCTCCTTCCTATGCATCTGCTTAATGGGTAGTGAACCACACATGTGGGTAGGCAATCATTTGCATGCTTTGATAACAAGGAACTCTCCTTGAGACTATTGTCCCTACGTGACTTCAAAGCCCATGAATCTGATGCCTTTGGAGCTCAATATCATCTATCAATGCCAAGAGGAACAAGGACTCATTCGTCTCACTCCACGAGAGCCTAGATCTCTTAAGTTAAAGTCCCTAGACATGCCCTCATCCACCTCATTCTATTAGAGAACATTTTTAAGAGAACAAAATGAAAAATTCCTTGGGAAGTGAATCTTAAGACACCATGCCAATTCCTTTGGTAGTAATTTTTTTTTGTTTTATATTTATTAATTTTCTAAAGTGGAAAGATAATAAATTTATTAAATTCAATAGGGAAAGGTATAGTTAAACATGAAGGAAGCTGTAGGTTAATGTTCTTTTTGTTGATTCTGGAGAATTGCATTATCTCCAGTGTAGAGGCAGCTTGTTTGTTAAAATCACTGAAATTGAGGCTTACTAGAGTTGATAACATAAACTCATATTGAATGTTGACGTCTAGAAAAATTGTTTGATTGAATTCATTATAAAGATAATCATGAAATGGATGTCATAAACTATGAAATATGAAGGCATAAGACTTACGTGACTTTTAGTTTTTTAGAGATAAGCTAGACACCTGTTTTTTCTTTAAACACTTAAATTTAGCACTAAACACTGGTTCAATTCAGACACGGTAAAAGACACTACTTAATATGAGACCAACTGAATTTCATAGAACTAAGTTAATTCCTTGTCGTAAGCTGACATTCTCTTATTGCAAAGTATTCAAAACACACGCATATTCCTTTATTTCCTAATGATAATATTAACACCATTCACGTGTTATGAATGCCAAATTCTGCGAAAATGTGATCCCAAATAACTCTGGAGAAATACAGAGAAGCGGATGATCCACGGACTCATATGAGCAATTGCATAAGCAACAAGTTGGGGATGACATTCTTCCCTTCATACAACAGGTTCTCAGCCATAAGAATACACCTTAGCCCAATGGACCAAAAAATAAATTATTTTTCTATTGGAGAGGGGGAAGGAAGCTAGCAGTTGATTCCAGCTCCCAATGTTTTAATGTTTGTACAAAAATTCTAAATGGCGAGGAAAGGGGCGACGAAACCAGCGAAGGGGAGGGTGTGACCACTTATCCTCATCGAAATGTGTGTTTGTACTTTCGAGATGCGCAACAACACGAATCTTCGAGGGGATGAGTGTTAAAACCCCCCCCTCGCCTGTATCCCACTTGCTACAATGTTGTTTTTTCTTCTTCCAACCCTGCTACTACTCTCTGACAACTTATATCTTGTGCTGATCACCCTTTTGGTCACACGGACTTGAACCCATTGCCCTTGCACCTTGCTGACTTGGTGGCTGGCTCTATCATTCATAGATGAGTAGTCTCTTCTGGTCCCTTGTGTCAAAGTATTGGTGCACTCCATATGAGTCCTTTACCTTTATCCTCAACCCAACCACCCTAAGGTTTGTTGGGTCTAATCCATTATCCACCCTTGATGAAACTCTAGTTTGGACTCCCTTTTGAATGAGATATTAGGGTTCGTTGAGGCGTCATTGACTTCCTCAGAAGTTCTTGTTGCGAACACTTAAGTGAAGCCCTATCTCGTTGTCATTTTTTTAACTTTTCCAAACTCGTTTCTCTGTAATTTCCAATTTATTGGGCCAAAATCTTTAGTTGAAAGAGGTTTGCTTCTACTGCTCTGAAATCAGATAGATGATAAGGATCAAGGATGTTGTTCGTCAACGTTTCTGTTAGATTTACCCGTGGCTTCTCTACTCCCCTAGCTCATTGTGTTTTGAATCTCTTACTTTGTGTAGCTGAATTTTATCTGATACCTACTTTTTTGGAATTCCTGAAACTTAGCTGAGTTGCTTGCAGATGCAGCTGACACATGGCCCACCTTTGCAATGATTGTATGACAGCTGTTCACTTTCTGCCCCTACCTTCCTAGCCCAATAGATTCAGGTGAGTCCCTTTCACCATCGATTCCTTACTCTTTTTCAGCGAGCCTCCCACCTTTAACAACATGAGTATGACCCGAAAGAGCATTAATACCTTGTTCCATTTAGGTAGAACAACAACCAATTAATCAAAATTTTCAAGATAAAGATAAGAAGAGTGTCTACATTGAGATTGGAACACCTCTGCTCCATCGAGAGCATGTGAACTCCAATAGTTATTAGAGGAAGACATACGGTGGTTTAGCCTAGCATTGCTACTGTTGTGAGGGACATTTTTATCCTGTTCTTCTACGACTTACACGTAATTATGTAAAATTATGTTAATATAAACACACACGAAGTGGATGATGAAAAAATTGTTCTCACCCTTTCTCCATTTTTATTTCTTCATTTCCCCTCTCCCTCTTCTCTGTCTCTCTCTCCCCTTTGTTGACACTAGAAAGAAGGCAACTAAAACTGAAGTTTTCTCCAAACCACTCCTTCCCTTTCATGAGGACTTTATAAACAATCGTGTGTCCACTGATGCGTAATGAAGCTCTCTATCCTCTATCTCTTGACTAGTCTCAGTCTTATGTTATAATTATGTTATAAACTGATATAATTAAGATATTTATCAATATTAGCAATAGTAGTATTTTAGCAATATTAAACAATTGTATTATTATTGTAATAGGTTCATATTGGTTTCCTATTAAGTTTAGGGTTTAATTTAGAAAGTAGGTTAGTTATAAATATGGGCATAGGTAGCCTATTGTTCCTTGGTTAATTGAATAAAAATTATTTGTTTATTATTGTAAACGAATGACTCTAGTTCGTTTGATTTGGGAAAAAAATCGAAGAAAGAGAAGTCAAGATTAAATCATGATAGACGACAGTCTTTGCAGAATTTAGGACAGACATGGAAGCGAACAGGATGGGTCAGACCCGAACAGCGCCATGATAGCGCTGTAAGGGCCCATACCCAGCACTGTCGACGGCAGCGGCCACTACCCTGCTGTAGTCAATCAGATACCTGCAAAACCGATTGACAATCTTTGTCACAACTTCCACACGTACAGATCGACTCCTCGCCACAGATCATCACTTCTTCCTCAGTCAATCAACAAGCCCATCTCATGGTTGATCGAGAACCAACTATCCTGACCGATCACATCCCTCCACCAGCCTCCTTAGTCGATTGGCTCACTTCAACTGATCGAATTCCTTTCCCATCTCTCGTCTCTTAATCCCTTCCGACCACAAACTAGATCAATCACATCCCTCCACCAGCCCGCTCACCCCCTTTTCAATTCAATAGCCCCATCGCCTATCCATAGTCCGCATCACCTCCACAATCCTTGTTCGATCGATGCGCCCTTTTCGATCAACAACAGTTCTCCTCTGGCGATTGCCAGTCTACTACCCCCACACCTCTCTCTCCACCTCCAACAAAACCTCCCTCCATCGTAACCCCTATTTCAGCCAAATGTAGTAGAGTGAGGCTAGGGAACCATGTTTTGCAACCAGGATGATGTGACATCGTCAAATGAAGTTTTTTACAACTTCAAGATACACATAAACTTTGTGCGGATTTCATTATCCTTTCAGATCACACCACATCACCCTGGTTGCAAAAACCTGGTTTCCTAGCATTTTTTTATTGTAGTTACCACACTTTCTCCCTATTTAAATCGATTGGGGGATGAAGATCAATTTTTCACTGAGGACCTTGCTCTAATTTTTCAATCAATCCCTACATCTGATTTTGTACTAAAGTCCTTGGATCCATTTTCTTATTTGCACCTAACAATCCTTCTGTATCACCACACAGTTTTCCTTTTGTTGTTATTCACCACCACATGCCATATTTTGTAATACTGCGGGACAATGTTGATGATCCAATTTGGGTCAATTTTATGACACATTTGGAAGACCAATTTGCGCACAGCTTTACCATCAGGCAATGGATCAGTATTTAGATTGGAATTTATTTTTGGTGTCAAGTTCTTTTGGTGTCAGCAATTATGAAAGTATAATTCGAGGTTTCATTTTGCTTGGACACTTCACCATCTGTTGTTGCTTGTGCTCCTATAACTTTCTTGGCTTCAAGTTCGAGGACGAGCTTCTTCAATCCGAGGAGGTTGATAGAATTAAGATATTTATTAGTGATGATACACCAAAATAGTCACATCCCTGAGCCATACACGTGTCATGACGATCTCGAAGAATTACGGACCCCAGCGTCAGCTCAATACTGATCTTGCCCAAGCAGTTCTAAGCTCGCCTAATGCAGTCTGCCAAACTGACCCAAATTCTTACAACTTGCTAAGCCCACTTATCTCACAGCTATCCTCAGTACCCATAAGCCCTACTAAGGAAAGTATCTCGAGAATTAACTTCAGACAGGAAACTATAGTAGCTCTCCACTTCCAACTAGAAAGCAAATACCAGAGTACATATCCACGAAGATCTCATTCTAAACTACGTCATCGATGGCCTGGTTGAATCAGGACTTCTGCACTATAAATAAGACATGAGGTCGATAAGCTAAGGTACGTTACAAATTCCATGTTTACAGCATTACACCTTCCTCAAATCCATGTCTGGCTTTATCGTTAGAGTGTCATCAGCCACCACAAAAGTGGTTTGTGGCTCACGTGCGTTACTTGTGCAGGTCAGCGGGACAAGGTCAAAGCAAGGAGTGAAAAATGATTGCATCAGTTTGGCGTCGTTCATGGGGACGAAAAAGTGCATAACCTTTCACTAGCATCATCTCTCTTCGAAATACGAAGAGATGGTGACCACTAGATCACACGACGATAGAGAAGATGGGGAAACGCCGAGCGTTCAACCTAGCGCTGCTCCACCACCCTTGACAATTCAGATAACTCACAGATGTCAAGTTGGCGCTCTAAGAGCAGTGGCAACACCAACGGACCCCGAATCAGATTCAAGATCACTTCTTGTACATCGGGTTTTGTCAATGACAAAGGCGTTCAAATCAATGAAGCGAAACCTAACAAGACATTGAAGGCGTATTAAACCCGATTCAACAGTGAGTTAATTGTTGTTAACGTGTGCAACGACACAACAATTGTCTCAGTCTTCATTAACGGCCTGGGTAAAGGAGTGTTCTATAACTTTCTGACACTAGACCCTCCGGCAAGCATGACAAGCCTAGCAAGAGAAGCGCACAGCTTCATCGCCCTAGAAGAGGAGCAGGTAGCCAAAAACGAAGTCGAGCCCGGGGAGAAATCAGCCAACGGGATATGTGTGCTTCATGGAGTTCATTCCGAGTTCGAACTATCAAACAGGTTCACGAAAAGGGCTCTCTGAGGTATGAGGATCCAAGCAATACGCAGCGAGCAGCTGGCCCCACATGCTAAGAAGCAAGACCCCTCCATGCCACTAGTATTAATAGAAAAAGACCTCCAGGGCATACAACTCCCGCAAAATGACGCCCTGGTGGTAACGATTTCCCTAGCAAACTAAGAAGTGGGGAGGTCCTTAATAGACACCAGGAGCTTGGCGAATGTCTTGTTTCTCCATAAGTTTCATGGCATGCGATTAATGGAGACGACGTTACTCCCTGATAATCGTTCGATAACAACGAGAGAGAAGCCAACTAAAAAAACCATGTTTCAAGAGTTCATAGTGATTGATGCGCCTTCGACATATAATGCGGTCCTATGGAGACCCTTGATACACCAGATGGGAACGTTTGTCTCCACTCTACACCAGTGTATCAAGTATCCAACAAACCAAGCGGTTGGTACATTAAGAGGCGACCAACAACTACCAGGGAATGCCAGTACATGACGGCACCACCGCCCAATAATCCACAGTTGGCAGTTAACTCTGCGGCTAAGATGACTCTCCATTCCGCCCGGGAAACAGGGGAAGAACAACCGATCCCAGACAATGAGGCTCCAGCAAGCCCTCTAGGCAGGCCCAATGCCGGCCAACTGAAGGAATAAACCATCACGGTCTACCTCGATGACCCTCTCAATAGCAGGGTCATCCAGATCGATTCTCGCTTGAACAAAGAATTGGTGGAGCACCTCATGGAGCTGTTGCATCTAAACCAGGACATCTTTGCCTGGACCATGCGAGACATGGTGGGGATTGACCCGTCAATAATCACCCATCACCTAGAGGTAGACCCCATGAGGAAAATCGTACGGTAGAAGAAGAGGCCCTTGGCGCTTGAGAGGAACGCGATCATAAGCGAGGAGGTACATCATTTATTCAATGCAAACACGATTAAAAAAGCACGATACCCAGACTGGCTGGCTAACATCGTTCTTGTAAAAAAAAATGGGAAATGGAGAGTGTATGTGGACTACAGGACCTGAACAAAGCCTGCCCAAATGACAACTTCCCCCTTCCCCGCATCGATCAGATCGTAGACACCACATCCAAACACAGCCTACTCAACTTCATAGACGCCTATTCAAACTACAATCAAATTTTGATGCCCCCTAGATCAAGAGAAAACATCTTTCGTAACAAAAGGGGGATATACTACTATAGGGTATTGTCATTTGGCTTAAAAAACGCAGGCACTACATACCAATGGCCGGTCAATCGAATGTTCAAGGAACAAATCGGTAGGAACATTGAGGTCTACATAGAGGATATGCTAGTCAAAATTCTCCGCAACCCCGACACGTACATGACCTTGCCGAAGAGCTCAACCGACATAGGAAATACCAAATGAAACTCAACCCACAAAAATGCACGTTCGGAGTTGAGTCTGAAAAATTCCTAGGCTATATAGTGAATAGGAATGGAATCGAAGCTTACCCAAAACAGATTCAGTCCATTCTCGACATGAAGGTCCCGGCCAGCATCAGAAATGTTCAGAGCCTGGCTGGGAGGGTGGCAACACTCAACAGATTTATATCAAAGTTGTCCGATAAATTTCTTCCTTTCTTTAAGATACTAAAAGGGAGCAAAGTATTCTCTTAGAACAATGAGTGCGAACAAGCCTTTCAAAACCTGAAAATCATACATGGAGAGTCCAGAGCTACTCTCAAAACCTGCGACAGGGGAAACACTCTACTCGTACTTGTCTGTTTCCAAGCAAGCAGTCAGCTAAGCCCTCATACGAGACGACCGAGGGACCCAAAGACTAGTGTATTACACTAGCAAAACCTTCGTGAAAGTGGAGGCACACTATCTGGACCTGGAAAAGTTGGCTCTGGCACTAGTCATATCCTCTAGGAAATTGAGGCCCTATTTTCATGCCCACTCTATAACGGCCCTGACCAAGCATCTGTTCCGCTTGGTATTACATAAACTCAAGCTATTTGGCAGGATAGTGAAATGGTCAGTGGAGCTTGGACAATTTTACATAAACTACACTTCAAGGATCGCCATCAAAAGCCTAGGCACTGGCAGATTTCATTCTTGAGTTCACTAATGGAGAAGAGTCGAGGACAGACCACCAGCCCTCGAATTTGAATTTCCAAGTATGGATTTTGCACTGCTACGGGTCCTTGACTGCGAAGGCAAGTAGAGTTGGGATCACGCTCCATTCCCCCAGCAGTTTCACCCTAAAAAAATAGTCAGGTTTTGCTTCCCCACTTCAAACAACAAGGTCGAATACGAAGCCCTCCTATCCGACATAAAGCTAGCATTAGGGATCGGTATAGATCGCCTAACGACATACAGCGACTCAAGATTGGTGGTCAACCAGGTCAAAGGGGATTTCAATAGCAAAGACCCTTGCATGATAGCCTACCACGATAAGGTGCTTGGCGTAATGGGCAGGTTCAAAGGGTGTGAACTCATACAGTGCTCTGAGATGACAATAAAAGAGTTGACGCGCTAGCCAGATAAGCCACAGCCCCCGACAAAGTCTCAAATGGCCTCATTTAATACCCAAGAGCAATTGAGCCTCGATGAAGAAGAACCTAGAGATATTTATGCTGCAGAAGCACAACCAAATTGGATGACTCCGATACTAGAATACATAGCAATTGTACCAACTGAGAAGGTCGAAGCAAGAAGACTAAAAATAGAGCAGCAAGGTACACTCTCCTAAACGACAAGTTATGTTGGAGATCAGTGAAAGGGCCCGTGCTCCGATGTTTGTCACATTTAGATGCAACCAGGTCCTGGGAAAGATCCACAGCGATATAGCCGAAAATCATTTTGACGGGAGAACCCTCACCTACAAAGCTGTGACTCTAGGATACTATTGGCCGACCATGCAGCGAGACGCCAAAGATATTGTTTGCAAGTGCGATAAATGTCAGAGGTTCGAGCTGTACGCACACATGCCAGCCCAGTCACTGATTCTGATGACTAGTCTGTGGCCATTTGCACAATGGGGAATGGACATCGTCGAACCGCTCCCAGCATCAGCCAATAAAAAGTTCATTCTTGTAATCGTCGACTACTTCACCAAGTGGGTCAAGGCCCAGCCCCTATCCAAAATCGAGCAGGTCCAGATCAAAAAATTCATATGGGACACCATCGTTTGTAGATTTGGCATCCCCAGAGTATTGGTCAACAACAATAGAACTCAGTTCGAAAGTATCAAGGTTAGAAAACTATATGAAAGTTTGAATATTGATCACCACTTCTCATCTCCAGGACACCCCCAAGCCGACGGCCAAGCGGAGGCCACCAACCGAACGATCCTGGAGCTTATCAAAACAAAGCTTGATGCGGCCAAAGGAAAATGGGTTCCGACGCTATCAGGAATACTCTGAGCATATCGGACAACCAAAAGAATCCCTACCAGAGAGACGCCTTTTGCCCTGGCATACGGGTCAGAAGCTATGGTTCCGATAGAACTCGAGGTGCCAACCTTTCGAATGGAAGAGTTTAGATGAGACGGTAATAACGAAGCCTTGCGCGTTGTGCTAGACCTCCTCGTCGAAAAAGGGAATTAGCCTTTGTCAAAATAGTTGCCTACCACCAACGAATGACGCAATATTACAACAAGAAGGTCAAGCCATATGAATTCAAGATGGGAGATTGGGTACTCGGGAAGACACAACAGAACACCAATGAAGCCGACGCGAGAAAGCTAAATCTAAACTAAAAAGGACCATAAAGACTTGCCAAGGTCGACAGGCTGGGAACATACTAGCTGGAAGACACAGACGGCGACAGGCTTAAATGAACATGGAATGTAGAGCATCTCAAAAAATATTATCAATAGAATATTTTTTTTACTAAAAGTTTCACTGTTGTCCATTACAACCCTCAACCAACCCAGCTATGGCCAGACTCGAATATCAACCCGTCGCCTAATTTGTTGTGCACAGACCATGACGGCCGAGGAAGTGGGAGTCTAGTCAGCGCTTGTCTGCTGATGATGAGGATTCACCAAGGGATCATTACTCTCCAACAAACAATGATCGCCGAACTTACCAGATAAGCTTAGTTAGTTTGCGACTAATGACGATGGCTTCTGGTGCCAGACGCCTACACCGCTGTGCACGAAACACGATGCTCAAGGAAGTGGTAGTCTAGTCTACATTTGTATGCTGATGACGATGACTCGCCAAGAGATCACTACTCTCCAACAGACATTGATCGCCAAACTTACCAAGTAAGCTTAATCAGTTCGTGACTGATGATGATGGCTTCTGGTGTCCGACGGCTAGTCCGCTGCACAAGGACCACGATGGCCCAGGAAGTGGGAGTCTAGTCAGCGCTTGTCCGCTGATGACGACGACTCACTAAGGGATCATTGCTCTCCAACAGACAATGATCGCCAAACTTACCAGGTAAGCTTAGTCAGTTCGCGACTAATGACGATGGCTTCTAGTACCCGACGCCTAGTCTGCTATGTGCAGACCACGACGGCCAAGGAAGTGGGAGTCTAGTCGGTGCTTGTCCACTGATGACGATGACTTACCAAGGGATCATTGCTCTCTAACAGACAATGATCGCTGAACTTACCGGGTAAGCTTAGTCAGTTTGCGACTAATGACGATGGCTTCTGGTGCCTGATGCCTAGTCCATTGTACGTGAACCACAATGGCCGAGGACGTGGGAGTCTAGTTAGTATTTGTCCGCTGATGACGACGACTCGCCAAGGGATCATTGCTCTCCAACAGACAATGATCGTCGAACTTACCAGGTAAGCTTAGTCAGTTCACGACTGATGACGATGGCTTCTGGTTCCCGATGTCTAGTTCACTCTGCGTGGACCACGACGGTCGAGAAAATGGGAGTCTAGTCAGTGTTTGCCCGCTGATGACGATGACCCGCCAAGGGATCATTGCTCTCCAATAGACAATGATCGCCTAACTTACCAGGTAAGCTTAGTTAGTTCACGACTGATGATGATGGCTTCTGGTGCCCGACGCCTAGTCCGTTGTGTGCGGACCACGATGGCCGAGAAAGTGAGAGAATATTCAGTTCTTGCCCGCTGATGACGATGACTCAGCAAGGGATCATTGTTCTTCAACAGACATTGATCGTCGAACTTACCAAGTAAGCTTAATCAATTTGCGACTGATGACGATAACTTCAGGTGCCCAATGCCTAGTCCACATTATATGGACCACGACGGTCGAGGAAGTGGGAGTCTAGTGAATGCTAGTCCACTTATGAGGATGACACGCCAAGGGATCATTGCCCTCCAACAAACAATGATTGAGAAAGCTTAGTCAGTCCTAGACTGATGACGATGGTTTTCGTTGCTTGACACCTAATCTACCACACGAGGGTAATAACAGGGCCAATAAATGACTGCACTAACTTGTCGAACAATCAGTGCTCCCCGAAAGATAATTGCCTTTGGAGCATCTCAACACAATATGTGATGCATAAACTACAACGGCTCATCGACAAACGGCAGCAACCAAAGGTAGCAAATAAATTTTGACTGAACAAAACAAGCATTATGCCCAGTAGTACAAATTCTACGATCTACGAACCATCTAAAAAAAACTCGACACTACCGGGCAAAACAATACTTTCATTAACAAAAATTTGTTTTTCTGTCCTGGGAAGGACGTTCCAATTATTTTAAGGAGAAATAGCTTCCTCAGCAGCTAGTCCTGACGCGCCTGAGCCTTCCCCTCGAGAAATTGGTCCGAAGGCAGTCGTCTTATAATGGGAAAAATCAAGGTTGACACCATGATGCTCTCCTCTTATTAGCTCTAGAAGCTCCAAATTGCCCTGAATCACCTGTGACGAGATCAACGGCTTCCTTCTAGACATGTCAAAATCCACCGCACCTACAAGGGCAACATAGTGCAACGAGGGCATCGTGAGAACACCGCAGCAACCCGCTGCGCACAACGTTACCTGGCATTACGACCTCCTCAACGGATATCAAAGGAAGCTTGAGGAATACCCTCTCTATCTGCCTCTCCTTCTCAGTAAGAAATGGAATGACAAACTTTTCCAAAATAAAATAGTAACATCAAAACCAGCGTCGCATAAGAAATACAAAAATATGTAAGCCAACGGCAAAAAAACTCATGGATATCAAACTGGAAGTATCGGGAAACTCTACGACTCCCAAGATTGAAGTATGAAGAATCCATCGAAGCCAAGAACCAATGCTTCTCCTAATGCTCAACGACATTTGCCTCCAAGTGCATACAAGCAAGGCAGTTCAATATGCAAAGGCCCCTAGGGTCCAACCGAACAGTGGTCATGTGATGAATCACCATCGTGGTCAAATGAAAGCCAACGTCATGTGCCCTTAGAAGAATCGCAGGCAGAATCTTCAACCCGCTCGGCACCATATGAGCGGGAGGCATGCGAAAAAAAGAATGAAATGCCAGACGTCATTTGGCACTGGAAAAGAGCTCTGACTCAAACATACCCCGATGCAAACTTATGTACCCCTGAAGAGGTGTAGTGGGAGCTAAATCTCTGAACGCGGGATCAATTTCCAAATCCCCTGGGATACGGTATAAACTTTGAAGCCTGATTAACTCAGTTCATCAACTAGGCCACCCTCGAAGAACTTGAGGCAAGTGAAGGACAACAGATCCTTGGAAGAAAAATCCACATCATCGGCCATCGATAGAAAAAACAAATCGAACTTTACAGTAGCACTATTGCTTGAAAAAACAATGTAGATAAGAATGAGAAAATCCTCCTTGAAGCAGCAAATATTAATAGGGAAGAATAATCACACCTTCCCTCCTTGATCAGTCACGTACCCATTAATGTTATGTATGGCTCGAGACAAGCGTTTCGAGTTCAATCATCACGACGGTACAATTGCTTTTTCAAAGAGTTAGTGGACCGACTAAGCAACCCACTTACTCAGGGGTAGTAGCTGATGATACACCAAAACGGTCACATCCCTGAGCCACACACATGTCATGATGATTTTGAGGAATTATGGGCCCCAGCGTCAACCCAACACTGATCCGACCCAAGCGATTCTAAGCTTGCCCAATGCAGTTCACCAAACGAACCTAAATTCTTACAGCTTCCTAAGCCCATGTATCTCACAACTATCGTCAATACCTGTAAGCCCTACTAAGGCAAGTATTTCCAGGATCAGCTTCGGACAGACAACTATAGCAGTTTTCCACTTCCAACTAGGAAGCAAATACTAGAGTATATATCACATAGGGAAACTTCTTCTTACGGATTACCCTCAGATTGGGAACTATCTCCCGCATATCTTGGAGCACAAGGCTAACATGAAACTTTCCTCCTACAGCACGACTCCTAATTAGATAAGGATATCCAAGACATGAGGTTTGTAAGCTAAGATACGCTACAAATTTTTGTTTACAGCATTACACCTTCCTTAGATTCATGTCTGACTTTAGCATCGAAGTGCCATCGGCCACCACAATGGTGGTCTGTAGCTCACATGCATTACTTGTGCAGGCAGGTAGGTCAGCATGACTAGGTCAAAAGCATAGAGAAAAAAATGACTGCATCAATTAGTAATTGCAATAGTAATGCTAAATCTATCACAAACACAATTATGTTTTCATTGCTATGAGCCAACTTCCAACAAGGAGCTAGCCATCTTCCAACCCATCCACTGTCTTGTTGTTGGGAATCCTCACAGTTTTGAGTCTTGAACACCAACTTGCTGTCAGAAAAAACCCAGCTCTATTTGATTTTTAGCCGTTTGGATCAAACTATGTCCATCACTCTAGTAAATTTGGAAATTTTGGAACCTTATTCAATAGCTTTCTCTGACAAGGTAAGCAAACCAAATCCCCTTTTCTTCTTCCAGGAAAACAAAAACTATCACTCTAAGACGTGTTTCATACACTACGACTCCCTTGTTGGCCAAGTTATTCCGATAGTCCTATGCCTTTTCCTAAAATCTTCACATCTAAGATCGTGCATCCCCATATTGTAGGATATGCTAATACCTTCTTGAGAATAATTATTCAATGACTTTGTTTTTATTGATAATCCAACTTAGATATGATTTTTTTTCTTTATTGATAACTAGCGTATTACTCGTGTCTACAACACTCAACATACATTTTTGTATTAATTATTCATGTTTTCAACATCCTTAACCATGCCCCATCCTCAGTTCTATCTATGACAATTATATTATAAACGTGTATTCTATGAAAAGTCATATTTTAGCATGACTAAACGTTTTTAAGGTGTGTTGACACTCAAGTAATGTTATTAAAAAAAGGCTTTGTTAAAATTTTATTTGGTTAGGAAGAAAATATGAATCTCAATTTTCCCAAAATATGGAATCCATATTTTGTATTGATCATTAGTTTCATTCGAAAGATATTTGAAATGCATTTAATTTTTTTTTGCAAGTTTATCGAAATTCAATGACAATATTAACTTTGAGAAATTAAAATAAAGAAAATCTCTTTCTCTCCCATGTGTACATCACGTGTTCTTCCACACTCATTTGACTTTTTTTTTGTTCATTTTCTTTTGTTATTCTACATACATCTTATATTCAAACCATGCCATTATTAAGATTGAATCTTAACCCTCCAGTCATTGTATTTGCTTTCATCTTTACCATTCTTTTTCTCAACTCTCCTAGGAATGGTGAAAAACTATTATGTTTTGTTATATACTATGTAACAACGACACGGATATGAGTGTTGGTCATCCAACACAGATACAAAATGTAGACATTAAGAGAGAATTGAACATTTTAGTATTATTTATATTTTAGCAATAAGTTTTGAATGTTTAGTATATCCATTCACTTGTACGTAAATATTGCTACTCATGTACTACTAACATGCAATAATATGTTTGAAACAGTATTATGGAATTGAAACTTTTTAAGACATTTGAAAATTGTGATGATCTTAGCATGGAGTGTTCTTGATTGTCCGTTGGGGGTAGTGAGTATTGACACGAGCACCCAACATGATATGTGTCGCTGCACCTTTTTTTGTAGAAATAATGTCCAAGTTACATAGGTTACATAGATTCAACATTGATAACTTACTATTCTATACCAAACCCCACCCAGGCTTGAGAGAGCTCGTAAAGTTATGAATGTTCCTTCACTACTAGAGCACGTCCACCCACATTTTTATTTATTTGGATGACCTCTCTTGAGATGCCATTTTCATCCCATCATAGACAGTTGCATACCAAGGCCTGTGCAAGGGCATCCAAAGCTCGTGTGCATGTACAAACAAGTTCTAATTAACGCACAAAAACCCCTATGTCTTCATTATCAAGCCATTGGAAATTTTGAACATTTTTTTAAAGAAGTGAGTTTAGGTCTTCTATAGCGTGACAGGTGTGACACCCCGAGTGTCGAGGAGGCGGAGGGCCATGGTGTGCTAGTTGCAATCCAACATGCTTAGGCAATCAAACGGGGATTTGATGGGCATGTGAGAGGAGTTGGTACGTTATTTATAAGTAGTTGTCTACTAGGGATTTTAAGACAAAACTCCACTCCTAAAGGCCCAAGATGTTGGCCTAACTCCATTTGGGTTGTTAAGCTAGGGACAATTGTGGTATGAGAGCTTGGGATAACTCCCTTACTAAGGTGGGCAATTATCCAAGGATTGAGATAGGAGTTGGCAAGTAGGGCTTCTCTTGAAGAATTAGTGCTAACCAAAAGAAAGACATCGTCTCTGGGGAAAGATTTCCATTTGCGACTCTCTGAGTTTTGTGGAAAGAAAGAAATAACAAGATTTTCAAAGACTAGAGAATCAGAAGAAAGACATCATTAATCTCACCAATATGTTAAATTTGATTTGGAACCCCACTTGTGAAATTGTTACTTCCCAGAATCCTAGCAGTTTCATGTGCATTTTCAATTGGGCTAGCATTTTCTTCATGTATATGTTTTATGTTCTTTTTAGCTCTAGCTAGTCGATCTCCATAATACTAGTTGTGTATTTCTTTATTGTTTTTCAATGAAATCTATTGGTTTATCGATAGAAAAAAAAAGGCCATGAGACTTGGTGACAAGAAAGGGCTTTTATTGACCAGTAGGACCTAATGACATTTTGTTATAAAATAAGGATCCAAACATGTGCTCCCTTAACAAAAACATTATTGTTCACATATACTTGCATGTTCAAAGTTATTTCAAACATGTGCCATTCACGTTTCATATTATTGTTCACATATACTTGCATGTTCGAAGTTGTTTCAAACATGTGCCAGTATGGTAGGCAAATCATATAATGCATTGTGGATCATAATAAACACACATAATACACTTGAAATGCATTGCCTATCATAAATATACACTCTAAGATGCATATAAAATAAATGCCTACCCTATACTTGCATGTTCTGTGTTGTTTTTATTTGTGCCTACAGTATGGTTGGAAAAAATGTAAAATAACTCAAAGACTATAAACAATCTTTGTGAGTGCTTAAGGAACACCCTAATTGGTAGTCAGGTACAATGGGCTCTAGTCGTTGCGGCTGGCCCGTGTTGCGCTTAATGTGGGCACTCGCTTCATAATATTAATAAAGAAATTTCTTTATCCCACTTAACACGAGTTTCTATTTTTACACAGTACTTTAAACTAATACCATAAATTCAAGTTGTTTTAAACCTGCTAAGCCTACCATATTGTCAGTATGGTAGGAAAAAATCATCGAATTCGCAAATCTCCATTTCCAAAGAGAATGGAATGAAGTTTTACAAAAATCATTGATTTCACAAATTTCTGTTTCCAAAGAGAATGGAATGGAGTTTTTCCGTATTTCAACTTAAGTGCCTACAATACATTGCAGAGTCTAGGTTGTTCAAACATATGCCTACCATCCAGAAATCTACATTGTTGAGCGGAGACATGCAGGCACAAAGAAGTAGCTCAGATAAAAAGATCTAATGTTGAGATTAAAGAGTGAGAGATCTGAAGAGGAAGAGGAACTTTACATGTGAATGTTGGAGACATTGAAGTGTTGAGCCGTTATGAGGAGATCTCATGTGATGTGTCCTTAAGTTGCACATAACACCTATTGGGTCCTGCCCAACAACCCAAAACAGAAATTCGACCCTTGAGCCCAATATCTAAAAAAAAAAGTTGGCAAGTGACTTTGATAGAACTAAGGATTATTAAACGAAGCAATATTGATCTAATTAAACGGATAATAATTGAAATAATAATGATAAAGGCTAAAGGAAAATAACTAAGAAATCAAATATTCTTGAAATCATCAACTGAATAACAATAAACAACCTGTGTTTTATTTATAATAATTCTAACTTATTTGGAAAGTTAATTGACCTAACCCTAATTGACTAATAAGCTCTAACTACTAGTTTGGGCTCTTACTAAATAGGCTCATTATTCTTAATATTAATATTACTAATCCAATACCATAATACTGCTTACATCAACCTCCCTCGGGTTGAATAAGCTCATCCTTGAGCTTGAAGTCGAAGAGGTCAAATGAGCACAAGCAACTGGTAAAGGAACACAAGGCGAAGTGCATGAGAAGAAGTAGTTGGCCTTGGACCTTGCTACGACACACACTTACTCGAGGTAAAACAACCACATCAGAAACTTCAACATTTGTCAAAATAGGAAAATATCGTCCATGAACTCTGCCTTGGTAACAACTCGTTATGGCAAATGAAATGGACCCAAATAAGCAACATGGTCCACATGTCAACAATCTACAAAAGAGCTTCTAGACATGCATCTTATAATTAGCTCTTTCCTCGAAGGACTCCCAGTACATGTCACTATAAATTGCATGCTCATTGCTTGTGCCCTATGGGAACCTCAAAATAGGGAAGAATAGGGATGGCAATGGGGAGGATTTGGACAAATCCGCTCCTCCCTACCAGGGACCACAAATTCCCAAATTCGCCTCGAATAACCGTTCCATATTTTTTTGAAAGCCATCCACACGCCTCATGGATTGGAGGATACCTGTAATACTCGCCAAATCACTTAACTATATAATGTTACTATCTTAGTAATTAATAATATTTAGTTATTAATAATAGTTACAAATATTTATGATTTTAATTTGGGACCTAGGTTTAGGTTGGTGGTGGGTAAAAGATGAGTGGTGGTTGTATTTAGCTAAAGAAGCCCTAAATAAAAAAATTAATTTAAAAGAAACCCTAGCCTCTTTTTCTCTTTGAATACACACAGAAGAAAAGGAAAAACTTATGTAGAAAAAAAGTGGGAGGCGATAAAGGAAGAATTTTTGCTCAAACTTTGGGATCTTCGCAAAAAACGGTGAGTTAAACTCTATTTATGATTTCACTATTTATGATTTCACTCATGATTTTGATTTTCGATCTCATTATTTTATTGTTGTTGTTTAGGTATAAAATCTATGATGCACTCCTTACAACCTAAATAATTGTTGTATAGAAACTTAAATGAATCTAAAATGACGTCTTTAATAAAGTTCATCTTTTTTTTAAATGTCACTATTTCAATCACTGTTTGAATCATGTTATTGTTTAAATCATTGTTTGAATCATGTTAATGTTTAAATCACTGTTTGAATCGTGTCATTGGTTGATGTTACGATTTGAATCATGTTGGAATCTGTTTTCTTCACTATTTAAAACAGTGTTGAATGATTGCTTTAGAGAGAGAGAAAAAAAACAACAACAACCTGACTTACACTACTTTACTGCGGCTTTTAGGAATTTTTGTTAGAGAAGATATATGACCCACGTTCCTCCATTAATCAAGTAGCCAGTAAAATGGCTTGTCCAATCCCATATTAGTATTACCTGTATAATGATTATAGGAAATGAAAATCTGATTCATCATACTCCCCCACCATCAATCACATTTCTAGGCTTCTCTCCTGTAGATGATTTTTTTTGTTCTTGATATTTTTTGTTGCTTCTAGAAAACCAATAATTAACAATGTTAACTAATGTCTCAATTGTTTTCTTTATAACCTTATTATTTACATTCCATATGATAAGTTATTAACCACTAACATGTATGAGGAAGATCAGATGGCGACTATTTCTCACTTTTGTTATTTGCAATGTTTTTCATGTGTTATTATTTACCTTGTCATAGTCATTGTATTCACAAATATCAATACTTGGTAATGCTCTTTTCCACAACTCCAAAAATAAAATTTTATTATTATTTTGTATTCAAACTTGCTTGTATACGTGTGATATAAATTGTGGGTATGCAGACTTGCTTGCGTATTGATACGCCATTCCATGTGAATTCGGTAGTACATGTAGTATTTAGGAAATATTTGTCAGGTATCGAACTTCGGGTGAGATGACATGACACTCAATGTGACACCCCACTTGGGTCATGTACGCTCTGAGTGGCTTCGATGGCAAGGGATGTACACTTAGGTGAGGTGTGTTCGGCACAGGAGGAGAGTGTGTGTGAGACCCTAAGTGGACGGACCTGAGGTGAGGGTGAGGGTTGGAGCCCAACAGGCCAGGAGAGGTTGGACGAGCTACAAGGGGAATCATAGTCCCATATCGCCTGGGTAGGAGAAAAGGATGATCCTTATATGTGCAGGGTCAGCTCCCCATTGTACAGCCGCATTTTAAAGTCGTGAGGGCCGGATGGTAGCCCAAAGCGGACAATATTTGTATAGTGCGAGAAGGGGGTTTGGTATCAGAGCCTGACCCAGTCGGAAGTATGCCACGTGGAGGTGGGCCCTTAGGCAACGTGGACGTTGTGCCTGTGTGGCCAACGAGGACGTTGGGCCTTAAGGGGGTGGATTGTGAGACCCTAAGTCGGCGGATCTGAGGTGAGGGTGAGGGTGAGGGTGAGGGTGAGGGTTGGAGCCCAACAGGCCGGAAGAGGTTGGACGAGCTACAAGGGGAATCATAGTCCCATATCGCCTGGGTAGGGGAAGAGGATGATCCTTATATGTGCAGAGTTAGCACCCCATTGTATAGACGCGTTTTAAAGCCGTGAGGGCCGGATGGTAGCCCAAAGCGGACAATATTTGTACAGTGTGAGAGGGGGGTCGTCACAGTTTGATTGTGGAAAAGAAGCTAAGAATTAGGAAAATAAATAAAACCTTGAATTGATCATAATATGAAAATGTGCATGGATTATTTTTAACATGTATTAGGTTAGCCTTGAAAAAAGAAACTAATTGCTCATTCGATTCTTGAATGGGAACTACTTGTCTTCCTTAAGGTGAAATGCATATTTTTGTTAGATACTTAATTGTCTAGTGGTGACATAATTTGTAAGTTTGCTCACACCAATATTTCTATACTGACCCAAATTTGGATGCGTTCTTAATAAGCGTAGTCCCAGAGACTTATCAGGGTTAATTGGAGCCCAAGGTGGTATTAGCTGTGTGGCGATAGCTGAGGATTCAACACGTTTTATTAGATTTTGAGTTATTATTTTTCCTAGGTAATCGTATGTAGGGATCAGTTATTAATGCTCGGATTTTAAGTCAGAGATTTATTTGGGGATCGATTAATGTAATTTTCATTTATTTATATTGTGGCTTGAGCTTATAATTGTGAACCTTCTTTTGAGAGGAAGAATTTTGAGGAAGGTTATTATGTTATTTATTATCTCATGACTGTACCATTTAATTTGCCCCTGTCATGCCTTGGTTATTTGGACAAACTATTAATTTATGTTATTCCAAAAATCGGGGTGTGACAATACTTGGCCCGCCCCAATTAACTGTTTAAAGTAAAAAAAAAAAAAAAATTTAAATACACATTATGTCTATCTTCTTTTCTAATATGCAACCAATCCACACCCCCTTCATCTTTTATAATTAACAAGCTAGAAGGAGTAGCAAATTTGCTTCTTCTGCCAACCTAACAATTTCTCAATATGTTTAAGACCAGAAGAAATCAAGTGCCATTACTCCATCTTCATCTTCCTCACCACCTCTCCTCCCTTGCCCCACCCACCCCCTCATTGCTCTACTCTGACCCCTATTTTTGTTTCTCTCTTAATCTCTTTGTTTCTTTCTCAATCTATGCTTTGAAAGAAAGGGGTAGAAGGAGAGGTAGAGACGTATAAGAGATAAAAATATCAAAGAAATAGAGGAAACAAACAACAAACCATGGATTGGAGGGTGTGTCGCTATTGGTGTGGGTTTTTGAAACCTTTGGGGATAGTTGAACCTATTTTCTGGTCATCTCCCTCGTCTCCTCATTTCCCCCTTTTCTAGAAACCCAAACCCAAAACCCTAATATTTATGCCGAGTGCACGAAACCTTTCACTTTTCTTACAAATCACTCCATGTATATCATCCTCTTTCGCCAAAAAGACTCGATTTTTATTAGGGTTTTACCCGTTCTGTTCGAATGCAAGTTACAGACCGTCTTCTCAGCTGACGAGACCGTCATCTCAGCTGACTGGGATAGACCAAATGGAGGCTCCGAAGCAGAAGTACTAGTGGAACGTGAATTACAAAAAGATGGTTTGGCCGAGAAAAGAAGAAGACGCACGCAGTCATAGGGGAGGATATGGCGGTAGCTGGTGGTGGAGTCGTGGAGCCGAAAAATTCTCTGTGGATTGAGAGAAGATAGGGCACTTGAGTTGGCAATTAGGGTTAGAAAATTGATTTAGAGGGTGTTTGTTTTTTCATCTAAATGGAATAAAAAATCTTAATAAAAGTGGACCACCTTCTTTAGAATGTTTGATTTTAGTTTTAATCAGAAGTTCTACTTCTGATTAGAGTAAGCAACAAAAAGGTGCTGATCACTTAGCACTGAGTGTTGAGTCAAAATTTATTCCAATAATAACCTTAACATAATTTTGTAATGACAATTGTTGCTCCCATTTTCTTAAAAATAAGTAGGGCTAAATTTTGATTTCACACATTCATTCTCTTCACCAAGTATTGTGGTTCTACCTACCTTCACAAGGACTCATTAAGAAACTTATCTCCTTTCTTTCTTTCATCTTTGTTTTCTTTCTCTGTATTTTCAAGTTTTTCTTCATCTCTCCAACTCTCCCTCTCATGTATATTTTCAACTCTCCTTCATCTTTGGTCATATTCTTGTAATGAAAGGTATTGTAACATTTTCTAGGATTTGAATAATTATTGAGTATGATTTTAAGCACAATATTTATGTCATAAGTTTTTTCAGCTCAGTGGGGCAAAATTGTCAAACAATTCCCATTCAGCACCTAAAAACAATATTTTTTTTAAATTTATAGCTTCTAATCAGCAGCTCATTCAGAAACAAAACAAACAGTTCATTCAAAAGCTCGTTCAGAACTTCCAACTCTAGTTAGAAGTTAGCTTCTAAATACTTTAAAAAAAAAAAACCCTTCTTAGAGTGTTTTTATATTATAAGGGTATTTTAATAATAATGTTTACATAAACGGATATTTGCAAGGCGAATATGGCCAAATCCGTATTTGCTCTGAATTTGTGACGAATACAATTTGGATTCCCGAGTCCGTTAAGGCAAACCCAAATCCGCCCCATTTGGGATGGGGCGGAGCAAGTATCCGTGTAAATCCGCCGCACTGCCAACCCTAGGGAAGAAATCACACAAGTCGAATGGCCCACATGTCTAAAAATGAGTACATATGATGGTGCCCTTAACTTCCTCAAAAAGCTGGAGGGCTTGACAAACAGAATAGCACATTCGTCTTTGTGTGCTTCTGTGCAAGTTCATCTGTATCTAATGGTGCCTAAAGCACTTTAATCTTGTCAAATATTTTGGTCATGTGCTGGTACATACCTTGCTTCTTGATTTCTCATTTCTATTAAATCTCTACAAAACTCTTTGTAACCAGTAGGATTGATAGTGGGGTGTAGGTGTATATTACTAGTAGATGGGGATGGGGTGCAGCGTAGGGCAAACTGGTTAAGGTGGTAGTGGTTTCTCTGTGTCTGTCTCAACATGCATCACAGTGGAGGTGGTAGTGGATTTTTTCAATGGTAATGAGGTGGTGGTGGTATAGGAGAAACGGGTTTAGGTTGGGTGTAATGGGGAACATGGGTGATTGTGGTTGAGGATAACAAATTTGGTTATGGTATTGGACACTGCGGGGTATTGTATTGGATTATGTCTTGTGTTATATTGGTATTGGTATGGGGACGGGAAATAGTATGAGTGTGGGTAGGAATAATAAGGGTATGGATATTGGTTATAATATGAGTCATTCATTTGATTTTTTAATAAAGTTAGGGTGTTCTTACTGATTCTGGGGTGCACAACTTTTGTTCTGGATTAGGGTGGTTTTGGAAATTTTTGGGGATTTTTTTAAATTAATGGATATTTCAGGGAGTTACTTGGAAATTCTAAAACAGTCTGACGAATAGTATGATAATAGTATTGATGAACAGTATGATGAATGGTCGATGAACAATACATGTGAACATTGACGATGAATAATGTCAATTTTAATTTTTTTCTACAATATTCTTCAAATCGAACAAATTTCTTCCTTCGAAACTCAGTTCCGAACAAATCAACAAACGAGAATTGCGGCTCTGATACCAATTGATAGAGCTAAGGAATAAACGAAACGGTAAATTGAATTAAACTAATAGTAATTGAAATAACGAGGCTAAAAGAAAATAACTAAGAAATCATATATTTTTTTCATCATCAACGGAGTAACAATAAGCAACACTTATTTATAATAATTGTAACTTATTTGACAAGCTAATTGACTCAATCTTAATTGGCTAATAATATCCTAATTACTATTGTGGGCTTTTACTAAATAGGCTTAATTATGCTTAATACTAATATTACTAATATAATACCATAATGCTGCTTACATCAGACTTAAAAATAGTGGTCTACCTCCCACTCGTACCGAAGCCTTTTGAGACAAACCACTCCCAAAGCCAAGATGGGGCCTTACCCGATTTGGGTGGTTAAGTTCCGGATTATATTGAAATACTATGAGAGCCTTTGACGTAGCCTTGTACCAGCCGGGTCTTTACTCTTTACAACTAGGCAGTTAGGATATGAGTGAGTCACCTTCCTTTGGACAACAATTTAGTCTTCCATAAAGCTAGTCTTGAATTCATAATTCATATTTTGCTTACAAGGCAAAAAATTTGGAAATGGACCGACTATTATGACTATTTACGAGGGTGATTTCTACCTTGTTTTGGTCACTCCCACAGAAATCTACTCCACTCAACTCTAAATCCCACTTGCAGTCCTCTGCATCTTCTTTCCACCACCACCCGTTCTAACCTCTCTGCATTTGGAAAGTGGGTTTGAGAAAGGATCATCCATGCTTTGGGTTTTCAAAAATGGGCACAATCTATAGAGACTCTAGGTATTATGGTTACTTTGTGGTTGTGATAGTTTCAAAAAAGTTCAATTCAAGTTGTATAGTGTTATCCAGCAGCACCTGATGTATACTTTTGGGGAGGTTAGTGTTCTTTTTCCTCGTTTGCCTCCTTCCTTTTTCTGATTAAAAAAAATGCCCTCCGATATAGGCAGCCTAGTAAAAGTTTTAGATCGTTCATTTTCACCATTAACTTTAATATCAAGTTCGATGAAACTAAAAGAGGTCGATTTTAGGTGGAGATCATTTATATTTAATTCGAGGCCAATGCCACGAAAAACATGACATTACCAAATTTCCAACTATAATATACAACATTATGCACATGGCAGAAATATTATAAACTGTGTGGTTGCTTCTGCATGTCTAGTAACTGTTACTATTTATTGCAGCAGAAGTCTTGAAGAGTGACAGAGAAAGGTTTGATGTAATTTGAAAGAACGCAGAAAATGCATTGTTGGAACTTGCTGAAGATGAATTCTATAGAACACTTGTAATGGAGGAGGGCTTGATTTTAGTCCCTTTAATTGGTGTAGCTGCTTATGAGTCCTTAAAGCCAGTTTCACATTCATGGCCTTCATTACCTGATGGCACAGAGTTGGAACGGAATCCTTCAGGACCTGATTTTAGTCACTGTTTGGTGCATCTAAGTTGCTCGTTGGTCTAAATAGGAAAGAGACAAGCTTTGATTTGGAGGAAGCGAAGGCAAATGCATTGATTGGGCGCACACAGCACCAATTCCTTGTACGTATTGGGACTGTAGAAGAGGAAGAAAACCCACATCCTGAGTCCTCACTGAATCATCAAAATACGATATTGCCATGGATAGATGGTGATGTCGCTTAGTTTTGATTCTTGATCTTGAAGATGTTTCGGCCATTTCAGAACTGCACATTCAATTAGTGATGCCTCAATTATTATATTATATTATATATTTTATTATTATCATATTTATTATATATATAAAACAGGATGATGTTTAGGGTGGGAGACAAAAGACGGATGAGTTTTAACCAAATATACGAATCTAACCAAATATATGAATCTAACATATCGCATAGAACTCAAAGCATCAAGAATGCATGGGTTCGATTCCCATATCCAACATTTTTTTTATATTTATGTATTTTTCTTCAATTGTTGATGATGGTGGTGTTGAAAACTCAAGTTTTAAACTTTTATCGTACCAACCGCACAGAAAATACCTTAGTCTATATTACAGAACAGGATGGTGTTTGAGGTTGGAAATAAAAGACGGCTGGGATTTACTCAAATATAAAAATTTAATAGATCACATAGAACTTAAAGCACCAAAAGTGCATGAGTTCGATTCTCATACCCAACATTCTGATATTTATTTTAACTTGATATTTAAAGTAGACTAAACTTTATTTATCATGTAATACTTTTATTATGCCAATGGCACGGGGAATGCCCTAGTCTATATTACAGAACATGATGGTGTTCGAGGGTGGAAATAAAAGACGGCTGAGATTTACCCAAATATAAGAATCTAACGGATCACATAAAAATTAAAGCACCAAGAGTGCATGGCTTCGATTCTCATACCCAACATTTTGATATTTATTTATCTTGATATTGAAAGTAGAATAAACTTTATTTATCATGTTAAACTTTTATCGTGCCAATGACACGAAGAGTACCCTAATTAATGAACATATGAAGACGTGATTCATGGTTGTTGGGGCAGTCAAGCATTCAGTCTGTCTACTCAGTCATTGCAATGAAAATGTCAAATTGGCTGCTTGTCATGTTCTCGATAGGTTGTCTGTCAGGTTGTTATCTGATATTCGATATCATATGTTTGACTTTTATTTTTTTGTAATATAATGATGCCATGACATTCTTTTTTAACCTGAAGATTAACTATCGTTTATCTGATTGAGCGTTCCAACGTGTTTACCTATCTCTTAATGCAGCAAGGATGTTTGTCATGTAATCGAAGCTCAGGGTGCTATCTATCCTTTTGTTGAGGCCCTAAAGTGTCGAGAAATTTCTGAAATGCTAATGGAAAAGGTTTTTAAGTAATATGTTTTTATTTTTCTAAAAACTTTTAGGAGAAATATTCTTTTGTTTTTGTTGAATTGACATAACCTCTGGTGGAAATGCAGGCTTTGAATATTCTAGCTCGGATTTTAGATCCTGGTAAAGAAATGAAATCTAAGGTCAGTCAAATGCCACCTGCAACAAATGAATGCTTATAGTTATTTTCTTGGGTGGGTTTTTTGCTCCTGATGATTGTTTGTAGGCAGCGACTACTTCACACCACTATTTTCTCCTTTCTCACACCATTCTATTCTCTCACACCGCCGATTTTCTTTCTTATACCACCATTCTTTCTCACACCACCTATATAAACCAAAATCCAACTTTTTTTTCCCTTTCCATTCAAATCGACAAAAGATTTCTCCATCCCCCATTCAAAATTCATCCCTCTCTCACATTCAAATCTTTTCCAAATTTCTACCAACACTCAAATCTCTTGCAAATCTCCTCCCTCTTTCTAAAAAATCTCTCAAAATCGAAACTGTTAAATATCAAAACCCTCAAACTCTCCAAAATCCCCTCAAATCTCTAGCCAAATCTCCCTTCCCCATTATAGACTCCAACTCTTCTGTAAGTGAGTCATCCATTCTATCTCTTGTTTCTCTACTCTCTCCCCCATTTGATTGTTTCACCACCTATTGATAAAATATAGTAATATAAAAAAAGGTAACTTCCAACTAATTTAAACCATTGATTGAGACCGATTCTCAACCTTATCAAAACACAAACATTGTAGTACTTTGAATTATCTAATAAACACAACTTGAATTGCTTAAAAAAGTTTTGAAATGATCAAGTTATGGTCATTTTACTAAACTCGCGCAAATCTATCTTGCAATAAAACTGGGATAGTGTCCCTGACTTTCGACCAACTTATATGATTGATTGAGACCGATTCTCAACCTCATCAAAACACAAAAATTGTAGTACTTTGAGTTACCTAATAAACACAATTTGAATCACTAGCAAATATATTGAAATGAGCAAGTTATGGTCATTTTACTAAAGTCACATAAAATGGTGATTTTGAGTAATCACATAAAGGATTAGTTCGGAGACTTGTATGGTTTGAGTTTTTGTTTGATGAATTAATACGCAAATACATCAGAAAACTAAGTTTAAAAAAAAAAATTCACAAACTGAAAATTTTTCCAGTTTCAGAAAAAATTGCAGCTTTTAGTTCTATCTATAGTGCACAGTGCGGGTTATCTCAAGATTCCCGCATTGTCCACGGCGAACAGAAAAAAAAATTCTAAAAAAAATCTTGTTCACAATTTGCAATGCATCGAATTCCAGATAACCTTTTTTTCCTATTCGCAGTGTGCAATGCGGGTTATCTGGAATTCCCTGCATTGCAAGCTGCGAACATGAATTTTTCAGATAGATTTGTGTGATTTTAGTAAAATGACCATAACTTGCTCATTTTAAAACATTTTTCAAGTGATTTAAGTTATGTTTATTAGATAACTCATGTTTTGTTATACATTTTTTTCTTCTTCTTTAATTCTCCCTCATATCTGTTTTGAGAATTCTATTTGGATATTTTCTTTGATCAAAATAGCATTCAAAAGAATGTTTGGTGGAGGTGCGCTATTGAGTAGGGACTGAGGAGATCATCCACACAAACATCAGGCTGTTCGAAAGTGGATCGTAAGAATTTGGCATGTAAGTTGATCCCTCGTCTGAATCACAAATGACTTTAACTAATAGAAATTAAATAAATAATGAACTCGTGTTTTGTTCTTTTACTCCCATTAGTAGTATTTATGTCAAATGCCCATGCATCACATTTTGTCTTCTACATTTTTTTAGGCATTTATTGAGTGTTCATTGGAGCACCACTTATGCTTTGATTTTTCAGTTTTATGATGGATCAGTGAATTCAGGGAATAGAACAAAGAAAGTGGATTCTAGTAAAGACTTTGCTGGAGAGCCAAGTGATGTAAACACACCAAAAGAAACCACCAGGTTTGACTTACCTCTAGTACTTAAAGTTTTTTTCAGGTTTATGACGAACCAGTTAATGGTCCAGCTAAGACAAACAATGGAGCAAAGAGATCTGATGCGAGATTCTCCTAGAGATTATTTTGCTAGTTCTTTTTGTTGTTCTGGCATGTAGGCCTTGTTCATGTATGCATTTTCTTGATATGATAAAATTATAAAAGAGGCAGGTTTCCTTCGACCCAGACACGGATGCACGTGGGGGTAAGTGCCCCCTCACTGACTTTTGAGAAAGGAAAAGAAAAAATTTATGTCCCCCAATTATTTTTATTTTTATTTTCCCCTCTATCCTAACTTTTCACTTCAACCAGGACTTCATCCTTCAAATCATGTACATATCAAATTCAAACTTTACTTTCAAAATTAGAGATAGAGGTTAAATCCCTCAAATCTCTTCAAGAAACCAAAATCCACAGTTTCTTCTTCACACTCCATCGATTGGACAAGATGCGGAAAACCCCCATATTTCATCACCTTCAAATATCTATAACTATTGAGTTATTTGAGCTCATCTTCACAAGATCCAGCAGGGTCCAAACCACATTATTCTTCTTCTTCCAGGTGCCTTCATTAATCACTGTGTTGGTCTTCTCCACAAAGAAATCATAAGCAACCCAATCTCCTTCTCATTTTCTCCATGTAGTAGTAATCAACGATTCAAACCATTCTCTTGTGTTGTGTTTCCAATCTGATTTTTTTATGAACTAAAACCTCCAATCGTAAGGCTAACATTTATGCAAATGTTTCTTTTTCCTTGTTATGCTAGAGGTCTATAATTTGGTTCTTGCTTTAAAACTCTACAATGGCTTGTTGTGTTCTACTTTTATATGCAACCTTGGCAGGTTATGCACCCGGCCAAACTCACAACACTAGCTAAGTTTTTAATGAGACTGAAATTTATATTCACTTGCAGATTCTTGGTTACCCAAGCAAACCAGTTGGATTGTTTATCAAGAAGTCTTTGATATTCAGGTCAGACTCTAATGGTGGGAGTTGGATTGTTTATCAAGAAGTCCTTGATATTCAAGAAGTTAATTTTTTTTTTCATGTTAAAGTAACTAATTTTTATATTATATTTAATTAATTATGACATCACTTCGCCCCCATCAAAAAAATACCTGACTCTGTCACTGCTTCAACCATTGTTTGCACTTTTGCAAAAAAATAAAAAATAATAAGAAGAAGAAGCTAAAGTTGTTTTCTATGACCACTTTGACATTTAGTTTGAAGTGGTCTATAATATTGCTATATAGAGTTGACCCCTAATTCTATCTCCCTTTTATTTGGGGAGTCAAGTCTATGTTCATCGTAGTTCTTAAAATAGTTCTAATCCAACAAAATCTTATAAGATAAACCATAACATTGTGAACGCATGCCCTTTTTGTCTCACAAACTGGTTATTTGTTGACCATCTTTTCCTTCATTGTTCTTTCTTATTTGTGATTTGGACTTCCTTTCTTGATGTGATGGGTCGCATGGGTCATGCCATATATGGTGAAAGATCTCTTCTATTCTTGGTGACTTAGGTAGGTTCCTCCAGATTCTTGGCCATTTTGCTGATCATTAGAGCATTTGGTTCAAGCAAAATGGAGGCTATTTTATAGAATTGTGCATAGGGTGATTGTGGATACTAAGAGTTTTTTTTTCTTGGTGTAAGGTTCTTTTGGGAATTTAGGTCATTTTGTTGTTCATAGTGCATTCGAGGAATTTGTTTGACTTGAGTTTTCAATTTGTTGGACTTGTAATTTTGGGCGGTGTTCGTGTGGTTTTGTTATTTTTCGTTCGTAGGATACCACAGCCTTCGGTTTATTTTTATTATTATTATTATTATTATTATTATTATTAGTGGTAGTAGTAGTAGTAGAAAAGCTATAAAACCCATATATTTTTATTCTATGAATTTTCTGGTTTCCCTTTTTAGGATGAAGGCTTGCTTTGTAATCAAAATGGATTGATGAGTAAAGAGTCAAGATTTAGAGCTTGAGGAAGATTTCTCCCCATTTAATCAATCAGGTTCATTCTTGTGTTTGCTTCCACCACAAGACACAACAGTTTCTCTATTTATGGTTAATAAATTTGTTTTAATTGTTAAATGAAAAGTCTTATCCTCTGCTACTTGTAATGTGGGTTTATGTAATATAATAGTAATATATAAATATGCCTTTTTGTGATTCTTCTTGTAAGCTTGGATGACACAAAATACATTCTTGTATGAGTTGTATCATTGTAAGGTGGATATAGAATTGTGCTATAGAAACCAATGATTTCAAGGGAAAAAAATGAAGAAGACCAATGGTTTCTATCAGTGTTCTAAAAATCCTCTTAGACGGGCCTAGGCGCTAGGTGGCTAAGAGCCGCCCAACCCGCCAAGGGGGATTTTTGAATATGTATCTTTGCATTGAATTAGAAGTAATTTACATGCTAGTATTATGCTTAACTTTTATTATAATATAATTTATAATATAGGAAAAAAAATGTCTAGTCCCCCGCCTAGGCCTCTGGGTGTTACTCCCCTACTCGCCACCCACCTAGCGATTTTTAAGAACACCGGTTTGTATCATGTAGAAAATGGTGCAAACAAGGCCAACCCAAGATAAATAGAGGTCTCAGTTAAAAACTAAGGCATTTCAGTATCAATGAATATGAAAGTTTTCTTTTTCACCTATCTATTGAAATTTCTCATCTTTAGTCCGGATTGTGAACACCGCAATAGAGGAATGCAACTTTTTATTCATTTAATCTTATGTATCGATTTTATATTTTTATTTTTTAAATATTGTTTTTCAAGGTTTGATTTCATTACAAACCATTTGAAATGCAATTACGGCCCAAGGAAGCACTTGAAAAAAAAATTTCAATTTTAATATTTTGTTATAGAACATGACTTAGTTCTAGTGAGGCACACCCAGGCTCAAGGTGCACCTTGCCCAACATATATAACATACCATTCTAAGGATTTTAATTAGTTTTGAGAAAACTTCATTTGGCAAAACAATTCATCTTTGTTGGCAATGATAATCTATAAACATGCATATCTGTATGCCCACAAGTCATTCTAGCTTGAGAAGCCATGTGTCATTCTCCTATGGAACAATGACTCGATGAACAAAATGTTTTCAAGACGGTTGTTGTCTGTCAAACTTATGTCTTGCAAAACTCCCATGTGAACAAAAAAATTTTGCTCCTTGTGTCATTGTCAATGCAGTCAAGACGATCGCCTAGGCGCGCCTCAAGACGTTTTTACAAAATTTTGCCTAAAAGTGAGGCAATGTGGTGCTGTGAAATGAGGCATCTCCCTCGGACTGCCTCAACCCAAAAATGATTGCAACTAGCCTTGTTGCAGCCCATTTGCAAAAAAAGAGATTTCAACCCACTTTATAATAAAGTTTTATATTCCTTGGTGTAATACTTGTTCTTCCTCCTTGTCGCTGCCGTCAGAGACTCAGAGTCTTCATCTCCTCCTTGCCTTCAACATTTTTAAGTTTTGATAAATTTGTCACACTTTTCTTAATATTTTTTTGGATAAAACATATTTTTTGATATTAAAATATTTTTTAATTTTGTCACTCTTCAATGTTGAGTTTTCGTAGCATAGTTCAATGAACTTTATGCTATGGAATATCAATAGTGATCATACATGTGAATTTTTACCAACCATTCCAACAATTTCTTCTAACAAATGCTCAATATTCTCAAATTTCTATTCTTTTAAGATTTTTTATTTCTAATGATTTAGTGGATGTTTACAAGTTACTTGTCAGTTACATAGTGCATCTTTTCGCTGTGCTATGCAACTTTATTATACTTTCATTTCAATTTTAGGTAGTTGTGTCATTTTTTATACATATTTGCTTCTGATACTTATCAAAATGATGATGTATACTACTATGCTGATATGTTTCAGTTTATTATAATAAAAGAATGTTAAGACCGCCTCAGGCACGTCCACCTTAACTACAATGGTCATTGTCCAATAAGATCATGACATTTGGCAAACTATTAGAAGTTATTGCAATTTTTCACTTAAAATCTTTAATTTATTTACAATTAGCACCACCGATGTAAGCATTCAAAGCCACATGTCATTGAAACAAGGAGTAAAAATCCCAATGAGCAAAAAATTCGTCAATATTTTTGCTCCTTACGTCTTTATTCGACAAAATTATGACATATGGCATAACTATTGGGTAGTTCTTGTAATTTTATACTTGAATTTTCCTTTTACTTACAACCAACACCCCCGATGTAAGCATTCAAATCCATGTGTCATTCTTCCATTGAACAATGACACAAGGAGCAAAAATCCCAAGGAACAAAAAATTCCTCTGAACATCAAACACATCCTTTTCCATTTTTCTTGCACTACGAGATCTATACCACCCTTCCAAAATTACAGACAAGCTGTCATCTTTTTCTTGCTACCCATACCCTTATTACCGACGACGCAAAGAGATAAACATAACCCATCCTAAGATGTCACTCTATCCCATGAAGAAGCCTCAACCACCATCACGAGACGACTTCCAAAATCAGCATTGTCATTTCTTACATGGATCTGATTGAGTTATTGGTGGCGGTAGCGAAGCGATGGTTGTGAGATGAGAAGCTCGTGCCATTATAGATCGATATGATCCTTGGTTTAGTCATCACGATGAATCTCTACAACCAGTGTCCTAAATATCGCGAAATGGGTGGCGATGGGGGCTAGACGGGGTTTTTTTTATATATTATAAATTATAATTTATAAAAGTCAAGCATAATAACATATAAATTACTTCCAATTCAATGTCAAGATACATATGTAAAAAGTATTAAAAATAAATTTTTAAGTTTTTTAATATTTTTCAAACTGGAAATAAAAAAATTCAAAATTCAAAAACCCACCCAGGCGGTCGCCTAACCTGCCCAGCCCGCCGCCTAGAAGGATTTTTAGAACAGTATCTACAACTGAGGAAATGATGGTTGAACAAATGAGTTGATGAATGGGTGTTGGTGTAGTGGTGGAGCAAGTTGCAGTTTGTAGTTGAACGTGAGTTGGTAGGATGTAGGGAGGAAAGACATTGTTCAAATGTTGGTTGTAAGCAAGGGAAGTGGATGCTATTTTTTAGTGTGTTTGGATTGTAAGAAAAGGGGATGCTGATTTTGGAATAGTTGTCTCGTGTGGTGGTTGAGGTTTCTTCATGGAGAGAGCTAGATCTGTTTATCTCTTTGGGTTTCCGGAGTGAGGGTATGAAGGCTTGGCGGTAATTTAGGAAGTTGGTATAGATCTCGGTGTATGTGGTAGTTGGAGAAGGTGTTTGATGTTGAGAGAAATTTTTTACCTCTTTGGATTTTTGCTTCTTGTGTTATTGTTTAATGGGAGAATGACATATGGCTTCAAATGCTTACATTGTGGCCATTGATTATAAATAAAAGGAAAATTCAAGTAAAAAAGTACAATAACTACTTGTAGATATGCTGTCGGATGTCATTTATTGGATAATGACGCAAGGAGCAAAAAATTTCCAATCACATGGGAGTGTTGTGTTACACAAGTTTGACAAACGAGACACAACCATCATGAACAACATTTTGCTCCTTGAGTCATTGTTTTGTAGAAGAATGATATGTGGCGTCTCATGCTTATATTAGGGGTGGTGATTGGAAATAAAAGGAAAATCAAGTCAAAAAGTACAATAAACCGGTAGATATGTCCACAGTTATCTAGTATTGGGAGCGAGGGGTGTGTTGGCTTTTATGGTACGGTGCAGAGTTAAAGACCTAGTTCAATAAAATTCAGTGGTATTTGTTAATATGTCTAGATTGAGCTAGTGTTTAGTGGAAAATTAAGTGTTTTTTAATGTGTCTGACGTGAACTACTTAGAACCTAGCTTGTCAATCAGACTTTTGTTCTTACTACTCAGGCTTTTGTTCTCACTCATACGATATTTCTCTGTTTGGATTCTGATTCATTGGTACAAAATATGCTAAAAATTTCATTTTGTTTTCTAGCATGTGCGTGTATGTGATTCTCGTGGATCTTCAAGATCCATTGAGATTTTGTTCCACACAAGTTTCATTTTGCATTCTAACGACTTTAAGGAGAATTAATCAAAATATTTGTTTAGATATTGGACATGGTGCACTTGTTGGTTATCATTTCCAGGGCTTGTGAATTAGTGTTGCAAATTTGGTTTTTTAAAAATAAAAACTAATGAATGTTTACCTGGTTTTGAACCCTGGACCTCTCTCCTATTTTGATCTTTGAATCACTCTCTAATATTTAGTCTCATATCTATTATATAACTCTTTGTGGTAGAGTTTATAAGGAGATAGTTAGGACTTGGGTTTGGACCCCTTGGGATACCACTCTTTTATGAGGAGGGGAGAGATAGGCTCTCGCGCCTGCCGCCGCCGTCCGTCCAGTCGGGCGGGTCGGGTCGGGTCGTTTAGAGAGCAAACTATTTTTTTGTTGAAAATTTATTTAAATGAAAAAATAAATTTCTGAAACTGAATCTAGACGGGATGTATCTAGACATCTCTAATTCAAACGTGCTAGCATGAGTTGCGCCGTGATCTGCTCTCCCACATGTTCCACGTTTTGATTCGTCTTCTCCCCGCGCGACTTGTGCGTATGAACCTACCCTTTATTTCGTTTTTCGTATGTATGGTATTCTCACTATACATACTTTGAGTTTTAGAAAATGAAAAAGAAAAACAGAAGCAAATCATAGTGCTCTCAAAACAGTTCTGAAAAAAAGTGTTGTTCTCAAAAGAGTTTTTGCAAATAAGTTTTTCGTTTCTACAATCAATTTCGTTTTCGAGTTCTTTTGGTGATTTATTTCAATGATATTGGTGATTCCGAGCAAATAAGAAGATTAAGGGTGAATTGTATTTCGTTCATCTACTGTGCAATTTTTTAACGAGACAGAGAAGATTTTGGGTTGTTTTATTGTGGGGACGGCGGGGCTACGATGCTGCTTGCACAATTTTGGGCAGAGTCGCGAAACGTCTTAAAGAGGGCGACCTAGTCCGCGACTCAACCCAAGCAAAATTGGTACCATCGTTCCTACTTTTTAATTCGAATTTACAGCATATTTTCCAACAATTTTAAGACGTTTTTTCTATGTCTGCCATGACTTCAATTACTGAAATTGTTGCAAATGACCTAAATAGGCCCTTTCGTTTTGAGGGTCAACACTTTCAAAGATGGAGACAAAAGATGTTGTTTTTTCTAACAACACAAAAGGTTGCATATGTTTGTGATACTGAAAAACCAATATTGCCTGCTGAACCTACTGAAACCCAAACTAAAGAATTAGACCGTTGGATTGAAAATGATTTTTTATGTAAAATTTTTATCCTGAATGGTCTTTCTGGTAATCTTTATGATTATTACTGTTCTGAACAAACTGCTAAAGATATTTGGGAAGCCCTTAGAAAGAAATATGACACTGAGGAGGCTGGCGCAAAGAAATATGTTGTCAGTCGTTATCTGAAATTTCAAATGACTGATGATAAGTCTGTGGAATCCCAATCACACGAGCTTCAGAAGATTGCTCATGATATTATATCTGAGGGAATGACTTTAGATGAGCAATTTCAAATAGCTGTTGTGATAGACAAATTGCCCCCTAGCTGGAAAGATTTTAAGAATGTCTTTAGGCATAAAACTAAAGAGTTTTCCCTAGAAAGCCTGATAACCCGACTTCGAATTGAGGAGGAAGCCAGGAAACAAGATCAGAAAGATGAAGTTCTGATTATTTCAAACCCTAAGAAATCTACCCCTGTGTCTCTGAAACCCAATGGAAAGACAATGAAAAATCAGAATAAGAATAGGAACAAACAGAACCGGAACAACTAGAACCGCAACAATCAGAATCAGAATCCTCCACGAAATCAGAATGGACAGAAACATCCCTCCAAGAATGATTCAGCACAGTTCCTTTGCTACACCTGTGGTAGGCCAGGGCATATGGCCAGGAACTGTCGGAATGGATCTCGCCCTACACCTCAGGCGAACCTAACCGAAGACAAACTTATTGTCATGATCTCCGAGATCAATTTTGTTGGTGGATCCGAGGGATGGTGGGTAGACACTGGTGCTTCTCGACATGCACTACACCAAAAACCCCCATTAGCAACTTTTCTATACCGTGGGCGTAAGCCATTGCCACGGCTAAGAGCCGTGGACTACAGGGGCGTCGCGAAATCCTTTGTAACGGCTATAAACCGTTGCTAAAATTGTTGCAACGGTTTTATATTCAGGACGGTTGATGCTTTAGCCACGGTTATAAACCGTTGCTAAAAGTTTAGCAACGGTTTTAAGCCGTGGCAAGTTTAGCAACGGCTTAAAACCGTTGCCAGACTTGCCACGGCTTAAAACCGTTGCTAAACTTTTAGCCACGGTTTTAAGCCGTGAATAGTAAATTTTTTTTTTTTTTTTTTTTTTTTTTTTTGCTATCAAATGACTTTTGATTACATCTTATGGGTAAGTATAATTCAGCACGTGAATCAAATAAATAAAATTTAATATGACTTTTTATTAAATTTAAAAATAGCATTTACAACCTCTGATCAGCAAATTCCAACAATTGTTTTCAAGCAATTCATTACAGTAGCAACATTTACAATTCATCATTGGCTACTGATCATCTATCTACATGCACTACAAATAAACCTTCTTTCTGAGTCTGCTTTTCCTTGCTGCCTCTCTATTCTGAGCAAGCCTTCTCAATAAGTTTTCCATGTAAACACTGAAATATATCAACCCTGCACCCATCATATATAAACACTGAAATCAGACTATTTGATTGGAAATGAGATTCATCCAATAAACAGAAAAGAATTAATCAGTGAATGATGATCTTTATTGACTATGAAACACTTTATTTTGTAAATTAGGGAAATGCTATGCATCAACAATGCTAACCACTTTATTGCCATTGTATATCTCTTGTATATTCTCTTTATTCATACAAGTCTGACCAAAAAAAGAGACACATTGCAATGCAATGTAATGAACAATAATGAAGAAACAACTTATGATTTGGCCGAACTTGACTTTAGTTAGGGCTTCAAGGCATAAATGGCAATAGACTCTTCACAAACTAAATCTCAAAATCAACTCTTCAACTAAAAATAGTGAAGTGGAAAATTTTCCAAACATTTAACATAACGACTACTTTTTTCTAAGGAGCTGAATTTTCCCACAAAAAACTTATTAATGATTTCCTTTAGGCAACCAAGCCAAAAGGGTGTTTAATACCAGCACACATGACTTAAATTAAATTAAACATGTTTTTACTTTAGGCAAAACTATTGAGTCACAACGAGTCAATGACTACCAAAAAAATTAAATTAAATTAAACATGTTTTTACTTTTCGACTATCTGAAACATGCAATATTGCAATGAGATAATCAACATTGTAAGATTATGTCCTTTTTCTTACCTGAAACTGAAGATCAAATAAGTATATGCTCTTCACAGCAGCAGTGCAAGGATATTAAATCTCACAAACTATAAGTCAAAACAGATGGTGCAAAAACCACCAGATTCCTCAAAATGTCCTACGGATATACATTAATATAGAAAACATTCACCAGATTAAACTGCCTAAATTGTACATGCTGGAAAAGTTTAATGATAAATTTCACTTTACCTGGTGAGTGAGCATAGTAACACCACAAAATCTACAAATAAAACAAAGCTGAACCAAGGATATCAATTGACAATTCATTGGCTGTAAATCTTATAATCACAAAATCCGCTGCGAATGCCATGGGGGGCTTTGCTACCTGCAACAATGAAGATGAAGGTAATGAAAAAAGTCTTCTTCACAGAAAAAGAAAGCTAAGAAACAGATGGAAAAGAGATTTGGTTTAATACAACCCAACGAGTTCTGATTTAAATAACAAGCTGACAATACACCTAATCATCCATATATTTTGAGCATCCAGGTGTTACGCTTTCAGAATGTAGAATTCTAATGGAATAGAGGATAAGATATACATGCCCAGTTGCAGACAGACCCGGCTCCTTATATCAATTAACAGATGGACTAACAAACAACAATGGAATAGGGTGGTAAACAAAGGCCTGAACTGCAGACTGTTTTTAATTTGACAAAGCAACAGAAACAAAAAAACTAAAGACAAAAATAGCAGCCCCTTAATTTAATAGCATATTATCTGTGTATAATAATAGAGTAAACGAGTAAGGAGACATGCTCACATTATGCTTCTTTTCTTCTTTCTTCAATTATATCTGATTTCTATAGATTTTGATAATAACCCATGACCAAGACAGTACCCATATTGTTTTTAATGAAGTAACCCGTTCGATCCCATCAAATAAACAGAGAACCACTAAGAACAAAGGGAGCACTAGGATTTTAATTTAATAAATGTTATTTGAAAATGCAGAGTCATCAAAATCATGAACCATATATGCATTCAAGAACTTCTCCAATCTATATGTGTTTCACAGTTTCCTCTCTAAACTTGTCATTTCTAGCCGCAATAGGAGCTCCCAAGAACCCCTCCTTCTCCTTAAAATGGTAGTTAAATTCTCAATTCAACTAAAACCTAACTAATGCATGATTCAAGTACAAATCAGAAATACCCAAATCAAGATTTCACTCATTGTACTAACAATAATGCAAATTCAAGCCAGCGCCAGCCAGAACCCATTTTATAAAAGCACAGCCATAACTGCTAACAGAATGAACACAAAGCATTTTCAGGTCCATGGAAAACAGAGATACCCAGATGTGAAAAACCTTTCAATACATCACATATATTATATATAGCCAAACAAGCAAAGAACCCAAACCCATTTTGGGAAAGCAGAAAATGTAACACAAACAAGAAATGAAAAAGAAGCGGGGGGCTTACAGCTTCTTGAGAGATCTCCAAGGCCAGTCAAGCAATCTACATGAGCGAGCTTCTCCAAACACAAAGAAGAAGATGGGCTTCTCACAAGAGAGTAGTCTCTCTCTCCAGATTTTCCAGATTAAAATGTTTTCCAGATTTTCAGCATTAACAAATCAGCCCACCCACTCACTCACGAGAAAACTTTATTTTTGTTCAAAATTTTGGGACAAAATCATAAAGGTATTAGCAGTAAATCCATCAGGCTTGCTCTCTGTGCAGGTATCTTCATGGGGGGCTTTGCTACCTGCAACAATGAAGATGAAGGTAATGAAAAAAAGTCTTCTTCACAGAAAAAGAAAGCTAAGAAACAGATGGAAAAGAAGAAAGGAGAAGTCAAACATTAACAACTAATCAAGTCTACCAAGTGGAGTATTTTGGGCAAGCAATGAAGAAAGTGCTTTGTGCTTACAATTGCATAAGAAAAAACCTTTTTATTAGTTCCAGGAGAAAAAATTTTGTTGTGAAACCCAGCAAACATTTCACTTTAGGGGTTCATCAGAACTATTGTCCGGGGTAACCAACTAATCAATCATAAATTTATGAAAACATTTCTACCACTTGTACCATTCCTTACTATATTAATCTTAATGCAATCAAATTAGAACGACACATTATGATAACATCTCAACACCGATTCTAAGAGATGTCATTCTCAATGCCAATCTTGAGATTTTAACCACAGTAAATAAGTAAATTGATACTCAAATCAATCATAAGTTTTACTGGGATATGAGAACCCAGAAGATGAAATCACAAGATAAAAAACTAACCATTCTTGAAGAAGGTTTTCTGTAATAGCCTTGGTCTCAGCGGCTGACAGTGTGTCTTCCAAGAAATTTTTTTCTACTTTTTTGAAATATTGATTCAACTCATTATTAACACTTCCTGAAACTTTTGCATATCAAGCATTTCTTGCTGTAGCCTTCCCTTTGTTTCGATCTCTTGCTCATTCATGTTGTTCAACACCTTTGAGACCTGATCATAAACAGATGAGAAATGTTAATGACCATAACTTTATCATGGTTATGAAACCAAGCATGATCAAAAGGTTTGTGGTTGACCATAGCTGTTCTGTTAGATGTTAAACCATGCATGTATTTAATTGAAACAGTTAATCATGTGAAGGTAACTGCAATAATACCTCCTCTTGTTGTTGAGCTGAAAAGTTTAATAGCACAATAATACCTGACTAATTACTCTAGTCCAAGGCAGGCCTGGTTGGAATAATAACGAGTGACAAACTGACCATGCCCACTTAAGGACATAACAAAGTAAGAGGTTAGCCATAATCACAAAATGCATCATTTCTCTTCCTCTTCCTCACTTTTGGCAAATTTTCTTGAAATCAAACACAACCTTAGTTTTTCCTAGTGACTGTAAGGAAATTAAAGAGGCAGTGATTATAAAACAGGGTAGTCCATGCAAAAACTGAATAACTGGTCCACTTTTTTTTTTTAATTTAAAAAAAATATTTGAATATAAATATATATACTTATTTATGTGAAAAGATAAAACTCTTGAGAAAGTCCAAACTATACTATTGCATTTGTCCTTTTAAATAATGCAAGGAACAACGTAATCGAAAGTTAATCTAAAAGTTCCTTCTTCCTAATCGAAAGTTCTCCTACATCAAACCCTGGTATAAATTGAACAAGCATAACAGTCATACTTATAGAAGAGTTTACTTGAATTAAGTCCATAATTAACAAAAGAAGTTACATAAAGATATGAAATCTTACATGCTGTGCAAGGAAATCCACCAAAGGCTGCTACTGGTCTTGTCGAGCTGTAGGACATATCCATTTAATCTACAACAAATTCGACAGGACTATTACTAATAAAGTACATTCAAATGCTATAATCATTGTCAACAAAGCTAACAACTGATTTTACAGATGTCTGCAACAAACACAACACAGAACTATTAGAATCCTTACATTTGGAAGATGTAGAGACTCCAAAAGTTGCGAACAGCTGCATACAAATAAAAACAGATAATTAGACAGCCTATCCGGGATTATCTCCTTCTCATAATTAAAATCTGTTCAACAAGGCATTAACCAAACATTGAAAAGTGCAATACGTTACAATCAATTATATGCACTGTTAGTTTTTTATTAAGATCTTCGAGACTACTGAGACAAAACTTTGACAGTTTCCAGATTTGGGTTATGGAGACCAGATGCCAAAGTTAGGTGTTGCCCTAAGTGTGCTAATGGAGAAAACTAGAAAGTTGCCAAGTGCACAAACAAAATGGAACACATTATAAAATTAGTGTTAAATATATCACACTTTTCAGAGATGCAAATGACAATGGGATCATCAGAAAGTATAATGAGAGAAAAGGTTTAATCTTAGGTCGAACCAGCAGCTACAATCAACTATACTATCAAGGTAGTGGAACTAGTGGTCCCCTAGTATATAAACTTGTGGGCATATTCACTTTTTCGATATAAGACTCGATTAAGCTTTGCATTGAGATGAATAAAGAAGAAAGGACAAAAAACAAGTTTAGTTTCACAGAAGTGCTTCACTCCCGCATCAAATCAATTAGAATGAGAATCTTGTTGACATGGATGTTTACTTAAGCTTCGCATGTAAAGACACCCAGGAGAAAGCAGGACAAGACATTGCTGATGCCTGCATGGCACTAGCTACTATGGACTATTGATTACATTTCTTTCTAGATATACACCCTAAATCAATATGAAGTTCAGATCATAATCATTAAGAATATTTCGACA
>QNQO01003813.1:0-43498 GCA_003290165.1 Berberis thunbergii | reverse complement strand
GTACAACTGACAATACAACAAAGCAAAATCTCTAATATCAAAAGAGTAAAGGAGTTACATTCCACAGGCATGAGATCTATATAGAAAGCCGAATTCACGCCTTTCTCGCATTCAAGCTGGCGCATGCCTAATTAATGCAATTCGCCGCTCGAGAAAACCACTCAGACTCAATCCACATGACTGCACATCTGCTTTATGAAATTAACCCAATGGTTCGACAAAACGGCCCACTAACTCAGGGGGAGTAGGTGATGATACATCAAACTGTCCTCTGATCAACACCATACACGTGTCATGACAATCTAGTCAATAGAACGAAGTAGGCACGATTGCACGCTCAATCCAGTGAGGCCAAAACAATACTAAGCCCATCATTGGCAGAATTCAGACAGTCGAGTACAAGTTGCAATGAGCCAGTAAGCCCGCACCTCACGTGGTCAAGCTCAATACTCATAAGACTTCTAAGGCAAGTATTTGAGAGATCTACCCAAGACAGGCAAACCAACAACACATTGAATCCGACTAGGAAACACATATTAGAGTAATAACTTGGGCAAGGATACTTTTTTGCTTGGACAACACTCAGAAAGGGAAACCTCTCCGACAGATCTAGTAGCACGAGTCGTGTAGGAAAACTATCCACATGGACAACTCCCAACTATGAAAGGATATCCTCAGCAAGATCTCTTTCCCTAAACTACGCCACCAAAGGCCTGGCCGAACAATGACTCCTCCACTATAATAGGGAGATAAGGTCGATGAACTAAAAGTACGCAATATAACTCAGTTTACATTTTTAAGCATCTCCTAAGCCTTATCTAACTTAAGCATCGGAGTGTCATCAGCCACCACACGGTGGTTTTGAGTCACGTTTACTACCTGTGCAGGTCTAGGTAAACAACAGAAATGAGAGCATGGATCGACTACATCAATTGCCTATCAAGTTCTAAAATTATTATTGAGGTAATTCCACATCCATAAAAGTAAATATACAAAAATTATTATTGAGGTAATTCCATATCCATAAAAGTAAAATAACAAAAGTTCAACAACCAGAACACTTTTATTACATAAGCATCATGAAGCACATATAGAAATTATGACAAACAGTTCAGGGTTTGATCACTGAGAAATAAGATTGCACTAATGAGCAAATAAGGAGGATTACTGCAGCAGCAAAGGACATGGTAGACCACGGAGTATTGAAAATACTTACCTTTCAGGTTCGCCATCAATATATTTCCAAGTTTTTTCGTAGTAAGAATTCACTTCTTCAAAAAGTTTAGAGTAGTAGAAAGTAGAGGAATTTGTACATTTTCCTTTTCCCATACGATTAAATAAGTCTGATACCTCTTCATCATTGCTGATCCAACTGTTAATAATTCCCTTGCGTCGGAGTAATGCAACGTCGTTGGGGGTGTTTATCAGGCAATCCATCACTGTAGTATAATTACTTACATATCTGGAGATTTCTTACATTGCTCGTAAGCGACTAAATTTTGGAAAATAAGCCCAGTGTTGTCATGAATATTAAGATGTGGGATACTCATCACTCCATTCTTTGTAAATTTGATATCCAGAATATTGTTGTTTGTATCTTTTTCAAACTTGACTCCAGCCTCATGTAGCTCAGTTGCTGTTGGTATAAATTGAATTTGTTGGTCACCTTCATGTAGCTCAGTTGCAGGTAGGGATGAAGGCTCAACACATTGTACTACTAAATCGTCAGTTGCAGGTAGGGATGAAGGCGCACAACATCGTACTACTAAATCGACGAAATGTTTTACTGGTGCTTTGATGAGTTAACTTTTGTCAGAGAAATTCTCCTACCATTACAACGCAGATAAATTCAAGGGTAAAGCCAAGGAAGTTATTTGGATACTGTGGTTGATTTCTGATTAGGAGGGTTGTACAAATGCTCTATAACGAAAATGGGAAGCTGAATTTTCCATTAATATATCATATCGTATGCTAGAATATTTGCATCCATTCTGTCGAGAATACAAAGTCAGTTCTGTCTGGTGATTCCTTACCGCAACACTTGAGCATGAACTCAATGATAAAGCAACCATCGATTAACACCATTTCCAAGAATTCATTGCTCGTTGAGAATGACTGATTCTGCAAACATTGTCGAGCTTTTCCTTCCAATTCTCTCAAGTTTTCAACATAAAACTTTACATTTGTTGTGGTTGTTTACTGAGAAGCTCTTTTAAATAACGCAATTTATGGATTTCCATGGGTTGCAGTGCCAATGTGTTGCGGTGGTATGGGCCTATTGAGACTAGCTTTGGTGTATAAGCTTTGTTGTTCACATCACGTAACTCTAATGGAGCTCTATAAATGCTGCGCTCGGAGGTTAATAGAGGAACATTTTTACCTTCGTTTCGATTGAAGATACCAACGGTGTCAATGTCTGTGCTCCCCATTTTTGTAACTTTAGGTTCCCTTTGTCTGAAAAAAAAAAAAAAGAACATAAACTTATTGATAATGAAACAATCAACATTCTACTACAAGGATTGTTTTACTCACCTCAACTCCTCAAAGTGTTTGCTAAGAATGACTTGGGTGCAAATGGCCTCCACTGAGAGATGGTGAAATTTTTTTTGGGCGGGGGTGGGTGGGGAACCACTTAGAAACAGGTTGGTATTGGTTCTACACGCTTAAAATTGGTTACACCGGTATGCCCCAACTACACACATACAAAAAAAAATTATCTCAAGACTGAACAATCCAATATTATTAATAGAATGTTTAAGCTATCATCACAATTATTATTATGAATTTCCGAATGTCTTGACTTCTTTACATACGCTTTTGCTATTATAGCATCTATTGGAATATTGGAATTGTATAAGCGTAAATATCGAAATTGGTATATGGCATTCTAAAAGAATTGGTTCATCCATCTTTTGCACCAAAAGAAGTGGGGGAAAAACAAACAATTGAACTCATTTACAACTGGTATCCCTAAAACCAAATAATAATTACTAAAAAATGCATGTAAATATATGAATTTCAGAGGTCACTATGGAAACAAAAAAATTTGAAAGAGGAGGTTTATTGGTATTTGGGACTATATAAATGTGGTAGTGTAGAATTGTCAATGTGCTTTAATTTACTCTTTTACCCCTAATTAAACAACAAATGTTATAGAAAGTCGTCACTTAATGTGCTTTAATTTACTCTTTGACACCCTAACTAAACAACAAATGTTTGATACCAAGGTAAAGAAAGGGGCTTTCCACAGGCTGTTCACGAAGATCGTGACTGATGCTTAGAAAAAAATATGAGCTTTAGAAAGTCGGTACCAACATGTTCCCACCAACAACGGTTAACACTCAGAGGTTAATGGAGCAACATTGCTCAGTTTAATGTTGAATTCCATTTGCTTCATTTCTACTACCCATTCTTAGTTGCCAGGTAAAAGAAATCACATATTTATAGAACAATCAGGCAATTCAATACAGAGAAATTATAAATATATATATATAGAGAGAGAGAGAGAGCTAGGTGATGTTCATATATACCAGAGCTTAGCCTTTAACAAGTTCCTCCTTGATGTCTTTTGCAAGAAATCACCCAGCAAATCACTCAAAACATGGCACTCTACTTACAGTGAAGTTGAAGAAGATCACTACTTAAAGTGGGTTATATACCAAAAAAAATTCTCTCAATTAATAATTCCAACTAACTAATTAATAACTACAGTACTGTACGTACAATCATTTTTGGTTGAATTATTTATTTTTTGTTTTTGGTGAGAGTTTTTACTTGGGCCAAGCAAATCCACTGTGTCGGTTGTAGGTGTTGTGTTTCACATGTCAAAGCCAAGTCAAGCGTTGCGCAATATATGAGGCAACATGGTGACCTCATGGCTTCACATCATCTAAGTATCAGCAATTTTTAAGATTTGGAGACAATTATATTGTGGATATTCGGAGCTAGGGGGCTATTTCAACCCGATTAACCCAAGCCAAACTAATGAAAAAGTTTGCTCATGGTTTAATTAATTTGAGAAGTGAAGATCCACAAAATCAGAACATCAAACTTGTTCATTGATGCATCCAAATCTGATCTCTTGCAAATTTGACTTACAAAACAAATGTTAGATTGCCAAAGACCACCTGTTTGATGGTCGAAGACACACCGATATTTAAGTTCATCCTCTTTAAGGGAGAGTGTCTCTGTAGCCGTTGTGTCGTTACAAATATTTCAGTTTTATTGTCACAAATAATTGTTGTAATGAATCACGTGAACTAAGTTTGGTACCAAAGACCTGGCGAAGACGCACAGTGTCTCTGTAGCCGTTGTGTTGCACATGCGAATTTTGGATGTTGAATTATGCATCTATAATAGAGATGTTGAATTTCGTTTAGCTTAATTATCAAAGTGATCGAGAGTCAAAAGTACGGTAGATATTGGCAAAAAACTAGAATATCCAAACTTAGTAATAGGAAGTTAAGGGTGAATAGAATTATGTTTGTCAAACAGTGCATGTGATTGAATGAGACATATACAAAATTCTGGGCTGTTTTATCCCGGGAACGACGGGGCATTCAGACTGCTTACACAAATTTGGACAGAGCCGCGAAACGTCTAAAAGAGAGCGACCTAGTCCGCGACTCAACCTAAGATAATTGGTAACTTTGTTCCTGTCTTTTAAATTGCAGCATTTATATTTCCAACAATTTTAAGACAAAATGTATCTGCCATGTCTAGTATTACTGAACTTGCTGCTAAGGACTTAAATAGGTCATTTCGTTTTTGAGGGCAAACATTTTAAAAGATGGAGACAAAAAATGTTGTTTTTCTTAACTACGCAAAAGGTCGCTTATATCTGTAGTGCTGAAAAACCCGAATTGCCCGCTGAACCTGATGAAACCAGTACTAAGGAATTAAATTGCTGGATAGAAAATGATTTCTTGTGTAAGAATTTTATTCTGAATGGTCTGTTTAATGAACTGTATGATTATTACTGTTCTGAAAAAACTGCTAAGGATATTTGGAAAGCCCTTAGGAAAAAAGGACACTGAAGAGGCTGGCACAAAGAAGTCACTACAAAAAAAAAGGCCTTTAGGGACGTAGTCAAAATTGTCGCTCTAGACAACATTTCTTCGCCATAAATATTGGGCGACAAAATATTCGTCGCGCAAAGGTTGTCACCACAGCTCTGTCGTCTCGCAAGTATTTGCGCGACGAAAATACGCTTCGTCGCTACAAATGCCTTTTTGCGCGACAACACCACAGCTTTGTCTCACAAGTCTTTGCGCGACGCAAATAAATCTTCGTCGCTACAAAATCATTTTTGCGCGACGACACTCTCGCAAATCTTTGTGCGACGAAACTAAATCTTCGTCGCTATGAAATCCTTTTGCGCGACGACGCCAAAGATCGTTGCATAAGGGTGCGTCGCGTAATACTGTTTTGCGCAATGCTAATTTCGTCGCAAGAAATAGAATTGTTCTTCGTGCAAAATATACTTACGCGACGATCCCTTTTGTCGCATTAAACGTTGTCGGCATAACTCAATCGTAACGATCCCTTTCGTCGCGTTAGACTTTGTCGGCTTAACTCAATGGTGACAAACCTTTCATCGCACAAGATATTCTTTACGCGACAACAATATTCATCACTCTAATGTTGTCACACAGGTTACGTCGATCCAAACACGCTTGATCTATTCTTATGCGACGAAAATTTTTGTCGCTTAAAGTTCTGTTTGATAATTTTGAAATCTTTTAATTCAAATATTTATTTAATTAAATTTTAAATATTTATTAATTGAATCGTCTCACGCATAGAAAGGTTTGGCTAATTTATTTAAATACTATTAACTTTACAAATTAATAATGTAAAACCATATTGTATCCATTACAAATTAAAATTTTTAAACCGTACTGTATACTTACAAATCAAAAAAACACATCAATACATTTTTTAGGGATGTGGTGGTTGATGATGGTTTGTTGACAGTAGCGGGAGGCTCGACAAATTAATCCCTGACTGCTGGAGAGCCCCTAATAACATACTCCACCTAGTTTCCTCTTGTGCTTGTCGTTCCCCCTCCCGGGCCTCTCGAGCCTCCCTCTCCGCCTCATGCGCTTTAGCAGCATTTAACTCATTCTGTAATTCCTCCACTTTCGACTGTAATGATGAAACGATTCCGACTGAGCGCTGCGAAGCTAAAGATGAGGTGTTGACCTCACGAACTTTAGCTTTTCCCATCCCCCGAACAATCTTTCCGGGTCTTGGACCTAGCGATTCCAATGTCTCCGACAAAATATGTAATCCTACATCAGGATTGTCCATTGTGAGCTGTTCCAACGGTGTTCCCGGAGGATGCTGCGAGGCCACTTGCTCCATGTAGGCATCCTGCCTCTCCACCATCGTTTCCTTGATTAAAAAAATTATTAAAAACAACAGAAGTGACAACATGCAAAAAATGCAAAGAATAAAACTTACATGCAACTTCACGGCCACTTCATTGCCAGGTAGTGCATAAACATCCTTGAACATGTCGATTTCTGGGAATTTTGAACCCTCCTACAAAACATTGTTAAAATAATAAACCAACTAATATAAACATTTAATTGAATGTATTGACTAAAAATAAAATAATGAAATGAAACATATGAGTTCACTTACTAGGCGTCGTTCCTCCACCCTGTAAGAGAAGGGCAATGAATCAGTGTGATGTAAAATTTTCTTTTGACGTCGGTTCGCCTTGTTCGCCTCAGATCTTTTCTATATAATTATTCAAAATATATATTAATCATATGCATTATTACATATATAAAAATAAATATGTTTTGCCTAATTAAATAAAACATTAATGCTTACCAGAAATGTGGGAATTCGAAAATGATCGCACAACCACACCCACTCATCAGGCCTATGCTCCAATTTGATTGGGGGTTGTGCCTTAGCACTATCCACATCAGAAAACGTTTGGAAGTATCGATGGAAATCATGCTTCCAATTCCTGTATCGATCCACGCACGTACCGATGATATATTCATGAATGTTTGGATCATTCATGTCAAACTCAAAGTTAACCTGAAATTTTAAATAATATTTATTAGAGAATATTAAGGCCCAAAGAGATAAGTTATACCAAATCATGTAAAAATACAAGCATAAACATGCAAAACCTTCAAAACTTTCTGCATTATAACAATTTTAATTATTAAAGGTTGAGATGAATGGCTAAAACTTACTGTGAGCGCGTCCAACACCTCGGCTTGCATCTCGGGCTTGACCTCACTTCAAGATGAGGATGTCATCGGGAAATGGTTGCAAATGATTGCACCAATGTCATGCACCAAGTTTGTCGCTCTAGGTAGGTGTTCAAAGTGGCAAAGTTTAGGCGACGAAGGCTTTTGGTGCGTCGCGTAAGCTATATTTAGGCGACGCCGCTTTCCAATTCGTCGCGTAAGATATCTTCAATATTTTTGTTGTGAATACTTTAGGCGATGACCAAGTTTGTCGCCCTAGGTGTTGTTCAAAGTATCAAATTTTAGGCGACGAAGGCTTTTGGTGCATCGCGTAAGCTATATTTTGGGGACGCAGCTTTTCCATTCGTCGCGTAAGATATCTTTAGGGGACGACAAAGTTTGTCGCCCTAGGAGGTATTTTTGTTGTGAATACTTTAGGTGACGAAGCGGAGCGCTTCGTCGCATAAGCTATCTTTAGGCGATGACAAAGTTTGTCGCCCTAGGGTGTTGTTCAAAGTGGCAACATTTAGGCGACGAAGGCTTTAGGTGCATCGCGTAAGCTATATTTAGGCGACGAAATAGTCTGTCGCTAGAGGATATTAAAGTTGGTCATTTAAAGTGGTCGACACGTAGCCCTAGGTATTTGAGGGTGACGAAATATTCGGTTTTAAGCGACGACACGTTGTCGCATATTAGGTATGCAATGAAGGCTTTACTTGCGTCGCGACAGAGGTTACAACGCGACGAAACCGCTCGTCGCATTAAGTAGTTAGCTATTTTTTGTACTTGCGTGACAATATTAAATATATCGTCGCGCCATGATAAGTTTGAGCGACAAAACTTCCCTCGTCGCGCTACGAGTTGTCGCAAAAGGGAATTTTTTTAGTAGTGAATATGCTGCCAGTTGTTATCTGAAATACCAAATCACTGATGATAAATCTGTGGAAACCCAATCTCACGAGCTACAGAAATTGCCCATGCAATCATATATGAAGGCATGACCTTAGATGAGCAATTTCAAGTAGCTGTTGTGATAGACAAATTGCCCCCTAGCTGAAAAGACTTTAAGAATGTACTTACGCATAAAACCAAAGAGTTTTCTCTAGAAAGTCTGATTACCCGACTTCGGATTGTAGAGGAAGCCCAGAAACAAGATCAGAAAGATGAAATTCTGATTATTTCAAACCCAAAGAAATCCACCCCTGTGGCTCTGAAATCCGGTGGATATACTATGAAAAGTCTGAGTCACAATAAAAACCGAAACAATCAGAATCAGAACCATCAGAACCGGAACAACCAGAACCGCAACCAACAGAATTGGAATCCTCCGCGAAATTAGAATGGACAAAAACACCCCTCAAGAAATGATTTAGTACAACTCCTATGTTATACCTATGGTAGGCCAGGGCATATGGTCAGGAAACTGCCAAAATGGATCTCATCCTGCTCCGCTGGCGAATAGACCAACTTATTGCCATGATCTCTAAGATCAACTTTTTTGGTGGATCTGAGGGATGGTGGGTTGACACTGGTGCTTCTCGACATGTCTGCTATGATCGAGAAATGTTCAAGTCCTATTCTGAAGCTGAGGACAAGAAAGTGATGTTGGGTGATTCCCACTCCACTATCGTTGCTGGAACTGGAGAAGTAGAGCTGAAGTTTTCCTTTGGAAAGACTGTCATCCTAAAGGATGTCCTGCATACTCCAGAGATTAGGAAGAACTTAGTTTCTAGTTACCTTCTGATCAAGACTGGGTTTACTCAAATAATAGGGGCTGATTTGTATACCATCACTAAGAACAATGTATTTGTGGGGAAAGGGTATGCCACTAATGGTATGTTTAAATTGAACGTTGATGCTAATAAATTTTCTAGTTTTGTTTACATGTTGTGTTCTTTTAATACTTGGCATGCTAGACTCTATCATGTTAATAAGCGAATAATTAAAAATCTGAGTAACTTAGGACTAATTCCAAAATTGTCCTTAAATGACTTTGAAAAATGCAACTATTGTAAGCTACAATAGTTGCAAAACACTACATAAATATGTTGTTAGAGAATCTGAACCCTTTGATTTAATACACTAAGATATATGTGAACTTGATGGTGTTTTGACTAGAAATGGAAAATGTTATTTTATTACGTTTATTGATGATTGCTTTGATTATACATTCATCTACCTGATGAAAAATAAGAGTGAAGCATTTGACATGTTCAAAATATTTTTAACGGAAGTTGAAAATCAGTTTAATAGAAAAATAAAGAGGTTTAGGAGTGATAGAGGCATTGAATATGACAGCAGTAATTTCACAGAGTTTTAAAATTCTCATGGAATTATTCATGAAAAAACTGCATCGTATTATCCTGAGATGAATGACAAAGCTGAAAGGAAAAATAGAACTCTTACTGAGTTAGTAGTTGCCATTCTATTTAACTCTGTTGTTGCATCACACTAGTGGGGAGAGATTATGTGACGATCTGTTACGTGGTAAATAGTCCCTAAATCGAAAAGTAAAACTTCTCATTATGAGATTTTAAAAAATAGACAACCAAACTTGTCATATTTCAAAACTTGGGGTTGTTTAGCTTATGTTAGAATTACTGATCCTAAGAGGAATAAGCTTGCCAGTAGGGCATATGATTGTGTATTCATAGGCTATGCCGTTAACAACAAAGCCTATAGATTTTATAACCTTAGTGATCACGTTATCATAGAATCGAACGATGTTGATTTCTATGAACATAGATTTCCTTTTTATCTCAAGGAATAGTGGGGGTACATCTTCTAATAACGTACCAATGATTAGGATGAGTGAAAATGATAAAGCCATAGAATCTGAGCCTAGGAGAAGTAAACGGAACCGAACTTCGAAAAACTATGGCCCCGATTTCTATGCCTTTACAGTAGAGGAAATCCCCTTAGCTTTCAAGAAGCCTTATCCTCTATAGATGCCAACTTTTGGGAAGAGGCTATTGATGATGAAATGAACTTTGTTGAGTCTAATAGAACCTGGCATTTAGTTGACTTGCCAGCAGGTTGCAAGACAATAGGTTGTAAGTCGGTATTTAAAAAGAAAATGAAACCAAATGGAAATGTTGAAAAGTTTAAGGCTCGCCTTGTAGCCAAATGTTTTAGACAGAAAATGTTGACGTTTTTGACACATTCTCCTGTTACCAGAATTACATCTATTCGAGTGTTAATTTCTCTTGCTGCAATACACGATCTAGTATTGCACCAAATGGACGTTAAGATTGTGTTTCTTAATGGTGATTTGGAAGAAGAAATTTACATGGACCAACCTGAAGGTTTTGTAATTCCAGGGCAAGAAAATAAAGTTTTCAAACTTTATTTACTTGATAAATCGATCTCTTTACGGTTTGAAACAAGCTCCAAAACAATAGCATGAAAATTTTGATAATCTTATTATCTCACATGACTTTAAAGTGAACGAAAATGACAAATGAATTTATTATAAATCTGAAAATGGCATTTGCACTATTATATGTCTATATGTGGATGATTTGCTTATCTTTGGTTCTAATATTCATGCCGTGAATAAAGTGAAATCTTTATTGCATACAAACTTTGATATGAAAGACCTTGGAGGTTGCAAGACAATAGGTTGTAAGTCGGTATTTAAGAAGAAAATGAAACCCGATGGAAATGTTGAAAAGTTTAAGGCTCGCCTTGTAGCCAAAGGTTTTAGACAGAAAATGTTGACGTTTTGGACACATTCTCCTGTTACCAGAATTACATCTATTCGAGTGTTAATTTCTCTTGCTGCAATACACGATCTAGTATTGCACCAAATGGACGTTAAGATTGTGTTTCTTAATGGTGATTTGGAAGAAGAAATTTACATGGACCAACCTGAAGGTTTTGTAATTCCAGGGCAAGAAAATAAAGTTTGCAAACTTGATTTACTCGATAAATCGATCTCTTTACGGTTTTAAACAAGCTCCAAAACAATAGCATGAAAAATTTGATAATCTTATTATCTCACACGACTTTAAAGTGAACGAAAAATGACAAATGAATTTATTATAAATCTGAAAATGGCATTTGCACTATTATATGTCTATATGTGGATGATTTGCTTATCTTTGGTTCTAATATTCATGCCGTGAATAAATTGAAATTTTTATTGCATGCAAACTTTGATATAAAAGACCTTGGAGAGGCGAGTGTAATCCTTTATATCAAGATTACTAGGTCTGAAAAGGGAATTTCTTTGGATCAATCACATTATGATGAGAAAATCCTAAAGAAATATAATTACTCTGATTATAAACCTGCATGTACTCCTAATGATCCTACTGTAAAGTTGTTTAAGAACACCGGCAATGGTGTTAGACAATCTAAGTATGCGAGCATCATTGGTAGCCTACGATATGCTACCGATTGCACTAGGCTCGACATAGCTTACGCTGTGGGATTACTATGCAGATTTACTAGTAGACCTAGTATAAAACATTGACTTGCTATTGAAAGGTCATGAGGTACCTGAAGAGGACTAAGAACCTCGAATTACACTATCAGAAGTTTCCCGCTGTCCTTGAAGGATATAGCGATGCTGATTGGAACACCCTCTCAGATGACTCCAAAGCCACCAGTGGCTATATCTTCAGTATAGCCGGTGGAGCTGTTTCTTAGAAATCAAAGAAACAGACTATTTTGGCATAGTCCATGATGGAGTTAGAGATGATAACACTAGCCACGGCTAGTGAGGAAGCAGGTTGGTTAAGAAACTCGCTAGCAGCGATCCTTCTATGGGAAAGACCGATACCATCTGTCTTGATCCATTGCGATAGTACCCACAGCTATTGCAAAAATCCAGAACCGTTATTATAACAGAAAAAGACGACAAATACGTCGTAAGCATAATACGGTTAGAGAGTTCTATCTACTGGTGCTGTGAGAGTTGATCATGTACGTACTGATGAGAACTTGGCTGATCTTTTGACGAAAGGATTAGCTAGAGATAAGGTTTTCAAAACCTCGAAAGGAATGAGACTTATGCCATTATATTGATGAGTTATTCATGATGGTAACCCAACCTATAGACTGGATATCCCAAGAAATAGGTTCAATGAGTAATAACAAGTCGTGAATGATATGACGTGAATCATACTGACCTAATAGTAATTCCATTCCTAGATTGAAGCATGAGTTCCTGAAGGGATAATAGGATGAGTTAAAAACTCTTAATGAGATCTACATTCTATGTGGAGTGTAGTACCTAGCTACAAAAATACTCTTGATAGACTCACCTAAGTGATTGTGGAAGTTTGCCGCTTTCTATGGAATTTGTGGCAAAATTCCTAGAGCCTTCATTATAATGGGATATACGTGCATGGCCTTAAAACACAAGCATTTTTAGACTTCACCCTGGTAAGGTTGTGCATGTAATGCTGTTACTGATAGAGTTCAAAACTACGAGTTGCTCTAGTATAATCTAAATCATGAACACTACGCAAGAGTTCAAGTTGAAAGACACTTTTGTTTATGCACAATCTTATATTTATAGATTGCTCGATGAATAAATGTTTTTTTTTAAATTCAAGTGGGGGATTGTTGAATAAAAATGTGTTTGAATTTTTAAAACAAAAATAAATGGTGTTTGAACATGGTTTTGATCTTTGAAACATTCTATCTATTTAGTCTCATATCTTCTATCTAACTCATTGTGGAGGAGTTAATAAGGAGAGTGTTTGGACTTGGGTTTAGACCTTGGGGTACCCACACTTTTGTGAGGAGGGGAGAGTTAGACTAAAGTTGGTCCAATCCACAAAAGCGCCGCTGCCGCAGTCGGGTCGGGTCATTTCGAGACTGAACCATTCTTTTTGGTGAAATTTTTATTTGAAAAAAAATAAAATATCTTATTTGCTGAAGAGAAGAAGACTGAGTCAAGAGTAGAACAAGTCTCTTCTCCCACGTCCCCCAGATTTTTCCCCGATTCTCTCCGCCATTTCTGCCACCATTACAGGGATTTTTCTCACAAAAGCGATCCTCTCACAGCCTGTAAATACAAACGAACTCTGGGTTAATTTTACATAAAAAAAACAATTTCACTACTCAGTCTTTCAATTCAGAAAGTTTTTCTTTAGAGAAAAACGTCCAAAGTTCTATTTTTAAAGAGTTTTGTTTACCTTCCAGAGTTTTTGGTTTTATTATATTTCAGATAGTTTATTATTCATTGATTTCGTGATTCCGAGCAATAGGAAGTTAAGGGTGAATAGAATTCCGTTCGTCAAACAGTGCATGTGATTGAACGAGACAGATACAGAGTCCTGGGCTGTTTTATCCTGGGAACGACGGGGCATTCAGACTGCTTGCACAAATTTGGGCAGAGCCGCGAAACGTCTTAAAGAGAGCGACCTAGTCCGCGACTCAACCCAAGATAACTGGTAACTTCGTTCATGTCTTTTAAATTGCATCATTTATATTTCCAACATATTGTGCGACCTATTTTGATGGGTAATTGACCCATTTTGAGCAATTTTTGCATCAGTGTCACCTGCAAAGCTCAAGAAGAAATGCACGGCCTTCACTGACATATTGGATGTTTTTATGTGCTGATCCAATATCCATCTAGGGCGCAAAGATATTGAAACCAATATGTCTCATGTTGATACCAGCTAAGTAAGTTTTCACCTATTTGAGGTAAAGAAAAAGTTATTATAAAAAAAAAACGGAAAATGATTTTTAAGGCATACTTTTTCATAAAATAGACTATTTAGATATCATAATTGATGTAATGGCTAATTTGTGTACATTTTTATACTTCTATAATAAAAATATTCTTTTATTAACTCGAATTAACCTATAAAGTTATGTGACATCTTTACCCTTCCTAAACAAATAAAAAACCTAATTTTGTACTTTTATAACCAATTCAAAGACTCTATCATTAATTATGCTAATCATGACCAACTAATTGCTAGTTGGGTTGTGCTATACAAGTTGATGATTTCTGACCTTTAATTTCTACTATCACTCTATTATTATTATTATTATTATTATTATTATTATTATTATTATTATTATTATTATTATTATTATTATTATTATTATTATTATTATTATTATTATTATTATTATTATTATTGATGATGATAAATAAAATGGTCACACCCTGAGCCGTACACGTGTCATGATGATCTTGAGGAACCACGGGTTCAAGTAACAGCCCAATACGGGTCCAGCCCGAGCCATTCTTAGCCCGCTCAACTTCAGCCCACCAGACAGGCCTAGACTATCACAACATGCTAGGCCCACATGTCTCAGAGTTATCCTCGATACCCGTAAGTCCTGATGGGTAGAAAATACATATTCCCTTAGCATCAAAGGGAAGAAGATTGAGTTGGCACCTCGTTGGAAAATGACCACTCCTACCCCGGTAGCCAATAATACTAACCTGCTTTTTATGTCCAGGTTTTTGGGTGAGATTGAGTTTGGATACATGGTCTATGCACTGAGATCTTGTGGGAATAGTGCTGCAGACGTGAATCTAGATTTTCCAGCAGAGGTGCAACAGCTAGCAGAGTTTTCTGACCTAATACCAGAGGATCTTCCTCCTGGACTGCTGCCAGAGGATTCCGATAAAGCTGTTGTGAACTCGAGGACGAGTTCTTTCCAACCCGGGGCGACTGATGTAGGAGGGTTTCTAGGGTTCCTAATTTGGGTTTCCAGGGTTTCTAATTTTCTCTTAAAGTTATTTACTAAATAACTTATTCGTACACTTTTAATTTAATTAGAAGTCTTTTTAGTTTCCTTTTAGGATTAGGCTTTACTTTTTCTTTTAGGAATATACTGCTTGTTATTTTGGTATTTGATTCTACTTTTTCTTTTAGGAATAGGCTATTTTATTCAAGTTAGTTGAGCACTATAAATAAAACTCTTCCTCAATATTGTAGGACACCTTTGATTTTGATAATTTTAATTGAACATTAGAGTATTTATCTGTGTTTTGGGCAATTCTCTTATGTTCTTCCCTGTGGATTAAGCCTTTAGGATAATCGCTATTTTGCCTGGCGTCACCTGCATTGGAAGACAACTTGATAGTTGTTAGTTATGCAAAATCTTCATAATGACTGTAGGAGGGGTAGGTTTCGGAGAAAATGATGTTGATGAAGGTGTTTTTTAACCATTAGATACGTATGGGAATACACAATTAAATTTACATCGCAATTTTCATTTTTTGAAATTAATTAAAGAAAAGGGTGAAAGAAAAAATTAAATTTTTCGAGGGTTTTTTTGAAAAAATTTAGAGATTTTTTAATTATCATTTCTTTTAATTATATATTTTATTTTTGAAACCATTTCCTAATTTTTATTTATCATTTCTTCTATTTATATATTGATTTTTGAAACTATCCCCTGATTTTTAATTATAGGTATTTAGGCTTCATTTAATACGTTTAATAGATTTATTTATTTGCATCTTATTTTTTCACATATTTCGTATTCCCTCGAAATTCATTATGTATATATATATATACTAGGGTATTTCCTGTGTTGTTGCCATGATAAAAGTTTATTACTTTGTTTTTTTTTTAATTAACCTCAATGGGGGATAGGTAATTATGGGATGCCAAACCTAAATTACTATACAAAAACCTTTTACACATTTCGAAGGTACATTACGACTATACCCGAATAAACTAACTTAGGGGACTAGCCCTTATTAAACTAAATCTAGGAAGGCCCTAATACACCTAGAAATCTAAATATAGACATAAAGAAGACTAGGCCTTGTTCACCATAAGGTCTAGGCCCTATACACCAAATAGCCAGACCTAAAGCCCACAATAACAAAAAAGGGATGGATTTGAATCTTTTTAATTTGCAAGTGAATATTGCCAAGCTTCCCAAGCAAAATAAACTCAACCAAAACCATGCCAACATGTTTAGCACCAAATAATGATTTGAATCTAGTAGCTCTCAACACTACAACCATCTCCTTCTAAAAAGTTGATAACTTGTCAAAACATGATCACCCTTAAGTTTTCATTCTTTGTACTTAAATAAATATAAAATTTTGGGTATGTGAATCGAACCATGCTCTCTTGGTGTTTTAAGTTTTATACGATCCGTTAGATTCATATATTTGGATAAATCCGAGCCGTCTTTTATCTCCAACCTCAAACACCATCCTGATCTGTAATATAGATACTAGAGTATTCCCTGTGTCGTTGGTACAATAAAGTTGAAAACTTATCAAAACATGATCACTTGTAAGTTTTCATCTTTCATACTTACATTCCTAAGCACCACCATCAACAATTGATGAAAAATAAATAAATATCAAAATGTTGGGTATAGAAATCGAACGTGATTTAAATTCTATGTGATCCGTTAGATTCTTATAATTGGGTAAATCTGGGCCATTTTTTATCTCCCACACCAAACGCTATCATGTTCTACTTTAAATATCAAGATAAATCTGAGTCATTTGGCATGATAAAATTTTAACATGATAAATAGAGTTTATTCTACTTTAAATATCAAGATAAATAAATTTCAAAACATTAGGTATGAGAATCGAACCCATGCACTCTTGGTGCTTTAAGTTATATGTGATCCGTTAGATTCTTATATTTGAATAAATCTCAGTCATTTTTTATCTCCAACCTCAAACACCATCCTGCTCTGTAATAAAGAAATATATATATGTTTCATGCATCCTAAATTTTTTTACCTTTTTTCTTTACACATCGAAATATTTTTTACAATCAGATACGAAAATTAACTCAAAAAACAAAACCACAATCCTTGTATGTAAGTAGCAATAATAATGACGATGTTGAACTCACCTAATGATGTGAAAGTGAAACCTTGTTTTTCTTCAAGAAGTCTCTCATTTTCTCTAACTTCTGATTACTCAATTCAAGTTCCGGGATTCCAACATTGTTTGGAAAAATAAATAAGTAAATAAAAATCACAAATCATTAAACATGGACTAACAAATTAAACCTCGAGATCGAAGAGGATTGCTTGGATACATCCACGGATTCACATGTACACTAAATTCATAAAAGTTATAACACCCCATGCACATTAACTATAAAATTAGGTCCCCACTTTTTGAAACCGCCGGTTATGTTGAAGCACACCACTACCCTTCCTTTTGCAGAAGCACACCATCAATATAAAGAAAATAAATTATATTTTTATCCCTCCTCTCACCATCTTTTCTCTTTCAGGAACAACATCACCACTGCACCGCCTTGCTTCGCCCTATTGGGGCGAGGAAGGATGTCCGGTGGGGTGGTGCCGCAGATGGCAGGGCAGGGTCTCAACATGCCGACAACTTACTGTGAACAAAGGAAAAGAAAAAGAAGAGCAAAGAAGAAGAGGAAGAAAGGAGAATAATAACAACAACAAAGGAGAAAATGAAGAGAGGAGAGGTGGTGCGGCCGGCAATGGCAGGGCAGACGGGGTGGAGCTGCTCCGTCTATTGATGTTCTGTGAAGAGAAAAAAGAAGATAACGGATGGTGGTGTGCTTCAGCAGAATTAATGGTGTTAAAAAGTGGGAGTCATAAAATTATGATAGTGATTAGGGTTGAAAACCGAACCGACTTTTGAACATTAAGAAAACCAAACCGATCTTAAATTATATAAATCGTAGATTGAGCCGACTGATTAAAATGTTACTAAAATTGATATAAATTAAAGATATTATATTTTTTACATATATATTACATATATTCAGTCGGTTCGGTTTTATCGGTCAAAATCACTTAATGTCGAAAACTGAACCGACCATATCGCTTTTGAATTTTCTAAAATCAAAACCGAACCAATCGGTTCAATTTTGATAGGTTTGATCGATTTAGTCGGGTTTTTTTCAACCATAATAGTGATGTTGAAGAAGATACTCAAAGCGGTTTTATTTGTTTGAAATCATTTTCCAAGTCTAGCATGCATACACTGACTTCTCTCAATCAATAATTACATTACTTTTTGCAACAACGTACAATACTTCAGTTTTTTTTTTGTTACTTTGCCCAAGCAAATTAAATGTCACAAATAATTGTTGTAATGAATCACATGAACTAAGTTTGGCACCTTTATAAAAAAAAACTAAGTTTGGTATCAAAGACCTGCCGGAAGACTGTCTTTGTAGGCGATGTGTTTTACATGGAAGACTTCAATTTTGGATGTTGAATTATGCACCCATAATAGGGATGTTGAATTTCAGAACATATTTAGTCTTAATAATCAAAGTGATCGAGAACGATTAAATTTCAAAAGAGAAGCTCAGCATTGCAGCTAGAAGCATAAATAACAAGTCTTCCGTGCAATGGGATGCCAACATTGAATTTGTTTGTATAATGTGTGACGCCGGGCAGAATAGTGATTATCCTTCAGGCTAGTTCTAACAGATAATCCACAGGGAAGAACAAAAGAGAATTGCTCAAAACACAGAGAAATACTCTAATGTTCAATTAACATTATCAAAATCAAATGACTCTTACAATATTGAAGAAGAACTCTATTTATAGTGTTCAAATAACTTGAATAATAAGGAGCCTATTCCCAAGGCCAAACAAAAAATGAACAAGTTTGCTCATGGTTTAATTAATTTGAGAAGTGAAAATCCACAAAATCAGAACATCGAACTTGTTCATTGATGCGTCCAAATCTGGTCGATCTCCTGTAAATTTGACATGCAAAACAAATGTTTGATTGCCAAGGACCACCTGTTTGATGGTCGAAGACACTCTGATGCTTAAGTCAGTAACTTTGTTGGAGATGGAAAATAATCTGGACAGAACTCAGTTAAAATTGCATACATTTGTCAAATGTTTCTTTTACCTTATATAGTGCTCGTTATTAGTTCTCTGCGTGACTTAAGCATGTGTTGCTCAATGACGGGAGACGTTCTTTGTAACAGTCTCATCCTTTATGAAGATGCGTCTTTGGGGGAGTTACTTCTTCCACAACTCTTTTTCTCTGTAATGTTCATATTCTTTAAGGGAAAACTTTCTCTGTAACAGTCTCCTCCTTTATCAAGATGCATTTTTTCAGACTGGTGATGCAAATTTAACTAACCTAAATAAATAGGTTAATTTAACCTAATTTTAATAACTGCAAGTGCACAGTGTCTAACTGGTAGACAAGGGCAAGTACAGGTCGATCCCACAAGGACTGTGGTTGCAATTAAATTTCAGAGTTTATTTAAACTAATTTAAATTGGGTTACAGCAATTTAAAATATTTAAACTAAAAATTAAATTAAAAACAAAATAAAAAGTTTTAAAGAATATGAGAAAGGAAACCAAGGCATTGAATCCACCACAGGTTCTTTGAGATTTGTGTAATCAAAAATATTGTTTTCAAGATTTAACATGACTAACCTGGAGATTAATCTAAGTTCACAATTGATTTAAGCATAGGTATAAACCCCTAGAATTGCGTGTCTTCTTACAGCACACACAATCACAGGTTTATTTTAACTAATCCTAATCCCTAGCATTGTGTGTCTTCTTACGGCACACACAATCACAGATTCAGATTAATTGATTAAATCAGGCTTTTGAATTTCAACAAAGGGTACTTCTAACTACCGACTAGTCTAGATAATTAATCAGGATATAATCGGTGAAAGCAATTTATTCAAAATCATAAATCAAATGTGTTTAACGTTAAGCATAAAGAAAATAATAAATTTAAATACACAAACTCTAGGAAATCCTGTGGTTTCATCGTAGCCTTGGCGAAGGGTTTAGCTATCCATGGTAGTGGTAGTCATCTCCTTGTGATGTGGTACGCAGCAACTCATCTCTGCACGAATGTGAATCCCGAGAAAAGGGCTGCTAAAGGCACTGGGGTGGCTCTTAGAGAACTCAGGGGCGTCAATAGCTGAACTGTTTGAAAAACAGTTTTCTCCCGCCAAAGTCGCGCGCTGCTGCGCCTTCGTCTCCAGCGAGACGCCGCTCTGTTCCGCGCTGTTGCGGCTTCTTCACGAGCTCCTCGTGGTCCCTGACTTGCCCTGGTACCTGCAAAAGAGAGATAGGATGAAGAACAGAGAAGTTAACGCAAGAAAACAAAGGAGGAGGCGAAACAGGGAGCTCTGTCGCGAGCTCTGTCGAGCTCTGTCTCGCGGCAGTGGCGCTTCTCGCTTGGTCTGTTGGCGAGGTTGGAGCAGAGAGATAGAAGTGGGGGAGGGATAGACGAAGAGAAGAGAGGAAAACAGGAAGGAGGGAGGGAAACAGGGTGGAAAATAGGGAGGTTGTGCGCGCGGTGGTGGTGGTGATGGCGGAGAAGGTGGTGCTCGGTGGTGGTGGTGATGGCTGTGTGGCGTGATGACGTGCAACAGGGTGTCACGCCCCTGTTTCAGTGGGATGAAGGAGGAGGTGGTTGTTGAAGAGGAGAACGAGGTGAGAGATGACGAGATGAGGGGTGATGGCGGGATTATCGCGCTGCCGGCTCTCCTATCGAGCGAGGATTGCCGGCAGGGTGGTGAGATGGCTGGCAAAGAGATGAGGGGAGAGGGGCTGTGGAAGAGGAGAGAATAAGCGATCCCTTTTCTCTAAGATTAGGGGAGCTAAATAGGGTTCTATTATCTTGGGCTTGGGTTTTTAGGTTAGTATTTTTGGATTTGGGCTTAGGCTAATTTAGGTGGATCTAGGTTTACTAGGGTTAGGTTTAGATATGTGACTCTCTGCTTTATACCACCACTAAAATCGACCAATTGTCTGTCGCCTTAATACCATTTCATCGTTAACGCTCAAATTCCTGCCAAGACATGAAAACGAAATAATTATTATAAATTATAATAATCGAAACACTAACATATATAAATTAAGGGATATATTATGTAATAATTATGTGAATATCAAATACCCCCAAACCTATATTTTGCTAGTCCTCGAGCAAAACAATAAGATAAAATCTAACTCACTTTCGCAGGAATCATCGGTTGCACTTACCTTAAACGTGCAACAAGGCTTTAAACCCCTAGATTACCTCTAGTGGACGAGTTATAGTCTCGTGAGGGTTTCCAGAAATGTTACCCACAAACATTATGACTCATAAATTTCCAAAGCATGGTAACTTAGTCTGTTATCCTCAGAGTAAGAATTTAATTGCCAAAAATTTTGAAAATAGCTAACAGTCTCACAATAATATATCAAAGAGTCTCACAACCATTTAATAATACCCAAAGGTTAAATAGATTTCATCAATTATTCTCAACTCAAAGTGTGTGTGTGCATGGCCTTATCAACATAACTTTTTATTTCAGAGTAAAACAATTACTAAATCTCCTTTAGAAAGTTTGTTTTGACTTCAAACCTCTCATGTCACTCACAATGAAACACTCAGAGATTTGATATTTCACTCAGTTTATATGTGAGGAAAAGAGTAAATAATGGAAAACAATCATCTCACATATAGTAATATGAAGAACGAACTTTTCAAGGATGGAATGAATATGATCTCATGGACAGGAATATCAATTACTTTTGAGAATGTTAAATCATACACCATAGTTCTTATTTATTTAATCTCCACATCTACGAAACTAACCATCTCTTAAGATCAACTAGGACTTTAATAGGTTGTAATGGGGCTTAGGTAATGGCTAACAAAGAATGGAAAAAAATATATACGAAAAATCTCTAAGAATGTATACACCCATTAAACTAACACAAGGGCTATCAATGTTCTAACCATCCATTACTTTCTTCATTTTTTTCATTGACCTCGCTTTTCTTTTTTTCTTCTCTTTTTTTTTTTTTTTTTTTTTTTCAACTACATGCTTTTCCTCTTCTACTCAATAGAATGTTTCAACACTGATGACTCATGGTATATTTGACTCTGTTCTTTCTAATTGCCCATTTCCAACTAACATTCATCCATATACATTCTTAGATAAATTGGGTATTGACAAGGGGTTAACAAATAAAAGGCTATCAACGGCTCAAAGGGCTTCAAAAGGGAACTAATGAGTGGGTAAGTAAAAAGGCTAGAAAAGGTTTAAAAAAAACTTGCCTACATCATTTCTTAAGTTCAGGTTGGTATTATGAGATCTCAACTAAATAAACTAAAAAGTTCTAGTGCAATAATTTAATTTTAATGTCATTCTCAAAGCAATTGATAAGAAAATGAAAATGAGATCATCAACGACTTAATGCGAACTCAAGAAAAATTAGAGTATATTTATCTAACACTCAAAAGAAAAGAATGGCTCAAAACTTTCACTGGTTAAGTCTCCACTATTATTCTAAGGTTTTCTAGCTCATATCTCACTCATCAACTTCAAATCATGCTAATATGGCTTATAGTGCAAAAAGTAATCGAGTTGAAAAAAATCTTATGAAATAAATTTAACTTAAAGATAATATCAAACCATATGCTTTCCTATTGATATATAAAAGTGACAAGTGAAAGCATGGATTCCTCAAGTTTAAAGGCATACTTGAAAGCACATCCTCTTCATTGGAAAAAACTTAGATTTGAATGCATTTTCAAATCGAAAATTTTCACATAGTCATAATTAACTATGTATTCAATGGAGATTGAGTAGAATACAATAGTCAATTGTGAAATACATTTAGTTCAAAATTTCTTGAAAAATACAGAAAAACTCATAAACCTCACCCCCAAACCTAAACCAAACATTGTCCTCAATGTATAAAATGATGATCATGACAAATGCAGGAAAAAGAAAAGAGGAGAGTTAGAGTGATATTACCATGGGAAATATTTTACCAATTTCCAAGAAGTCATCCATCAATGAGGCTCACAAACATAAAAATCATGGAGTTTTCATTAGAAATCGATAAAATGCAGACTCGACATCAACAAAGAAAACTAAAAAAAAAAAACAAGTTGTAAGTCAAAACTGTTATGGAGCTAACGAGTATGAATGAAACACAACTGAATAGGGTACTCGAAAATCAATCCAGACTAACAGCAAAGACACACAACTAAAGCTAGGCTGCCTCCTAGGAGCGCTTGGTTTAACGTCGTCAACCTGACATATATTCTCCCTTATGAGTGATATATCATGAAGTGACGAGGAAGAACATAGGGAACATTCACCGCAAAAGGGTGAAGGAATCGTATACCAACAACCTGAAAAGTTGAGGATCAGTCCACTCAAAAATAGCAACCACATGCGACACAAGATACACTAGCACATCCCAAAAGCTGCAAAGACACCATCTAAAATCATATAGAAATAGTAAAGAAGCTCGCATTCCTTGGAAACCAATAGGGATCTTAAACATGAATAGGTCGCAAGTAGTGATATGCAACAAAGGATCATCCCTTACTCCTAAAATGGAACATCCTAAGTCTGGTTCCAAATCAGAAGATTGGATAATTGCCACATCAGGATGGTGAAAATCGAAATCATCTTTTACTAACAATGGATCCATATAGGTAGCATCAGTCAATATGAAAGGGATGGAAAGTGGTATGCCTATAAATATGTCGGGTGGAACAGGTTCATCGTAACAAAATGGATTACACCAAGATGATGATTTAGACAACGCAACAACACCCCCAAACCTAGAATTAGCACTACCTATGGCATGTAGTCTCTCATTAAATATATCTCCCGACTTCTTTGGGACAACCTGTTTTGAATTCAATGTAGATGGAATAGTAACAGGCAAAGTATCATCAATACCTGAAAACGCATACCTGAGGGTGTCAGGTAATTGTTTAAGGTCAAGCTCAGGTGGCTTCAACTGATGGGACTAGTTTTGACTCACTGAGTGGAAGAGGCTCCACTTTAGACTTCCATTTATAACTAGGATCCACAATGGGGACTGAGTCAAACAAATCATTGACTTCCCTAATGGAATCATCAGCATCAAAGTCCAAACTAGAATGAGTCAAACAAGCCTCTAAATGGTCATGTGTATCATGAAAACAGTCAAGGGGAGACTCTAAAGACTGTTCACAGTTTGATTCTATGCATGAGTCACTAGGAAGACATATGTCGAGTGGGTCTTCATGAAAATGTGGGGAAGGGAATGGGTCAGGAAGCAAAGTAGTTTCTATCACATTATCCACAAAAACATCATCTGACTCGGATTCTAATGTGTTACCAGTTATGAATTGACCCTCTGAATTTTGAACAGAGTGACTAGGAACTCTTCCTAACTCACTTTCAGATACTGCCTCAGTAATATGATCCACAACTATCTCAAGTCTTTGAGTCGTGGCTATCAACTCAGATATGTCCTTAGAATTCTGATCAGTTATACTTGCTGAGCGCTGCAAAAACTGATTAATCGTTTCCTCTAAGCTTGATGTGTTGGATGGATGAGCTTTGTTAAATTGAGGCATAATATGATGAGGGTGTTGAGGAGCCTGAGAGAAACTATGTCCCCCTTGGTGTGAGTTATGAGCCCAGGAGATATTTTGATTATTGGCAAAACCAGGGCTGTAATAGTTGGACTTTGAATTATAACCAGGTCGCCAATTAGCATTAAAAGACTGGATTTGCTCAGCAAAATATTCAGGATAATCATATTGCAAATCACAATCAGCTGTAGAATGACTAGGACTCGAACATGCAACACAACCCTCAAATGAAACATTACTGGGAGGTAGGGGTTGAGTCAAATTCATAAGTGCATCTAATTTCTGAGTCATCGTCATAAGAGCTGTTTCAAGCTTCGAGGTAGAAGGGGAGAAGTAATCCTTAAAGTCTTTATCCTCGTTAGAAGGGGAGAGGAAGTCAGGATAATATGCGGAACCTGAGTTGTAATAATCTGAATATGGAGCATAATCAAGTGGTCGCATGGGATTAAATGCATTCCTGCGAGATGGATAATGATTAGATTTCATTTTTTTTTTTTTTTAAATTATGCAAGCCTAATCTATATACGAAGATAACCTAACTCTAAAATAAAAATGGTAAAACCTAATCAAGGCCTATATGATGCGCAAGCAAGATGAATGAAAAATGACCCTAGATAAGTACCTAGCAAATAAAACACACAGTAATCCACTTAGAAACCGCGTGCAGATGCGGTGGAAAGAAGTTACCTCCGGCGTGAACCTCTCTTGGGTTACTTGCGACGCCGGGTAGAAGTCGAGTTGACGTCGATCAGAAGCACCGTCCACCTGACGGCTCGCCAACTTCTGAGAGTGTCCACGCGATAGCAACCTGTAAACAATTCAAACCATGTGCTTTTTGTTTTTGTTTTTTTTTTTTTTTTTTTGATGAAACAAAATGAGAAATAGTAGAGTTTAAAAATTATTACACCACACACTCGTAAAACGAGGTGAAAATAAAATTAAAAACTCTCCTCACAAAATAAAAATAATAATAATAAAAACTTTGCTTGACGTGTGCAGGATCGTTCAATTTTATCGAGAAGCGTGTAATCTGTAATATATGCTTCCTACCTTAACCTGCAAAAATAAAAAAAACAAAAACAAGTATCAAAAATTCTAAGACTTAAAAGAAATAACTAAAAAATAAAATCAAGCCTGTCCTAAAAGCAAAAGCAATAGCAATCTATATCTGACCTAATTTTTTTTTATTTTTTATTAACCTAAACTACAAACTAGTGAAAATAAACTCTTAAATCCAATTACACCGTAACAGTCCCCGGCAACGGCGCCAAAAACTTGATGCAAATTTAACTAACCTAAATAAATAGGTTAATTTAACCTAATTTTAATAACTGCAAGTGCACAGTGTCTAACTGGTAGACAAGGGCAAGTACAGGTCGATCCCACAAGGACTGTGGTTGCAATTAAATTTCAGAGTTTATTTAAACTAATTTAAATTGGGTTACATCAATTTAAAACATTTAAACTAAAAATTAAATTAAAAACAAAATAAAAAGTTTTAAAGAATATGAGAAAGGAAACCAAGGCATTGAATCCACCACAGGTTCTTTGAGATTTGTGTAATCAAAAATATTGTTTTCAAGATTTAACATGACTAACCTGAAGATTAATCTAAGTTCACAATTGATTTAAGCATAGGTATAAACCCCTAGAATTGCGTGTCTTCTTACAGCACACACAATCACAGGTTTATTTTAACTAATCCTAATCCCTAGCATTGTGTGTCTTCTTACGGCACACACAATCACAGATTCAGATTAATTGATTAAATCAGGCTTTTGAATTTCAACAAAGGGTACTTCTAACTACCGACTAGTCTAGATAATTAATCAGGATATAATCGGTGAAAGCAATTTATTAAAAATCATAAATCAAATGTGTTTAACGTTAAGCATAAAGAAAATAATAAATTTAAATACACAAACTCTAGGAAATCCTGTGGTTTCATCGTAGCCTTGGCGAAGGGTTTAGCTATCCATGGTAGTGGTAGTCATCTCCTTGTGATGTGGTACGCCGCAACTCATCTCTGCACGAACGCGAATCCCGAGAAAAGGGTTGCTAAAGGCACTGGGGTGGCTCTTAGAGAACTCAGGGGCGTCAATAGCTGAACTGTTTGAAAAACAGTTTTCTCTCGCCAAAGTCGCGCGCTGCTGCGCCTTCGTCTCCAGCGAGACGCCGCTCTGTTCCGCGCTGTTGCGGCTTCTTCACGAGCTCCTCGTGGTCCCTGACTTGCCCTGGTACCTGCAAAAGAGAGATAGGATGAAGAACAGAGAAGTTAACGCAAGAAAACAAAGGAGGAGGCGAAACAGAGAGCTCTGTCGCGAGCTCTGTCTCGTGGCAGTGGCGCTTCTCGCTTGGTCTGTTGGCGAGGTTGGAGCAGAGAGATAGAAGTGGGGGAGGGATAGACGAAGAGAAGATAGGAAAACAGGAAGGAGGGAGCGAAACAGGGTGGAAAACAGGGAGGTTGTGCGCGCGGTGGTGGTGGTGATGGCGGAGAAGGTGGTGCTCGGTGGTGGTGGTGATGGCTGTGTGGCGTGATGACGTGCAACAGGGTGTCACGCCCCTGTTTCAGTGGGATGAAGGAGGAGGTGGTTGTTGAAGAGGAGAACGAGGTGAGAGATGACGAGATGAGGGGTGATGGCGGGATTATCGCGCTGCCGGCTCTCCTATCGAGCGAGGATTGCCGGCAGGGTGGTGAGATGGCTGGCAAAGAGATGAGGGGAGAGGGGCTGTGGAAGAGGAGAGAATAAGCGATCCCTTTTCTCTAAGATTAGGGGAGCTAAATAGGGTTCTATTATCTTGGGCTTGGGTTTTTAGGTTAGTATTTTTGGATTTGGGCTTAGGCTAATTTAGGTGGATCTAGGTTTACTAGGGTTAGGTTTAGATATGTGACTCTCTGCTTTATACCACCACTAAAATCGACCAATTGTCTGTCGCCTTAATACCATTTCATCGTTAACGCTCAAATTCCTGCCAAGACATGAAAACGAAATAATTATTATAAATTATAATAATCGAAACACTAACATATATAAATTAAGGGATATATTATGTAATAATTATGTGAATATCAACTGGCCCTTTTTGGGCTTTAATGATTGGATCCGCCTTTTTAGGCTTTGCGAGTTGGTTCGATCTCGAGATACTTAGTTCTTGTGATGGGCGATCTCTGACACGTGTATGATCGTGATGATAGTCTTATTTGATGTATCATCATTCATAACTGGTTGAGGTTAAACAAACCAGTTTACTTAATTGATTGAGCCGGAAAATGATTATATATTATGTTTGGTGTGGTGTATGCATGCACCGAGTTGGGAATGAAAATAACAAATATATACCTTTCTTTAAATATAAAAGAATGAATTCTAAATTTCAAAATCATTTAGCATTTTTTTATAAACTTACATTTGTCCAATGCTATCGACAACATATTCTAAACCCTAGTTTGTAATAAAGAAGAAATGTATATTAAACAATGTACTATGTGGGCATTGGGTTCAAATGACTAATTCCGACTTTATTAGTAATCTAGGATTCAATTAAGTTTCATTTAGCTAAACGGGCCTTATCTAATTTCATTTAGCTAAACGGATCTTATCTAAACTAAAAATTGTTTATTAAATTGTTTGAGTTCCCTTTGAACTTAAAATTTAAAGAAAATTACAGACTAATAGTAGAAAACACCGTGTTAAAATTTCTACCCACTTCAACATTGTTTCTCTTGATACGTATTTATGTCCATGCCATTAAATATCTTGATAATGATCTTTGTGATTGTTTTAAGGACCACTAGCTTGGACAATGGGCCATAGATCGATAGCCCTAGCAATCGACATGTGTCGCACTGAGGTAATCTCTTGCTCGCTTTTTTTTTTTTTTTTTTAAATTAAACCTCCAGAGGGGAGGGGCAGCTATGGGATTCCAGACCTTTATTAATTATCAAAAAATGACTTACATTCTATACGGGGGTGCATTACGACTTTACCCGTATTAAAAACAAAGCAAAAAGAGAGAAACAAAAATATGTCTAACAGGGTGCGAAAAAAACCATACCCATACACCAAATGATGGCATCAAGTGATAGCACAAAACACTCACTACCTATAGAATAACACACACTATTCTCCATACTAAGAGGCTGTTTAAGAACCATACAAATCCAGCCAACCAAAAACCGCACATTGCAAAAGCCATTTCCACACGTAACCAAACCACAGAATCTGTCCAAAGAGCACAGAGTCTGTCAAAAAACGCAGATTACAAGAGTCGAACCACATATGCTGTCCTCAAAGCACTTCCTCACGCAGACTGCAAAAGTTTGTAAATTGTAAATGCAAATTCGGCAACCAAAAACAAACTATTCTGAAATTAGTACCATTTTGATATTAATAGAGAAATATTTTTTTAGAAATATTAATAGAGAAATATTTTTATCCCACTTAGGAGGCACGTTCCAGTTCGGTTGATTTTTTTAGAATTTCTGAAATTAGTACCATTTTGATTGGATTCGGTACGATTCAAAACCAATTTTGGTACATTTCGATTCTTTAATCAATGGTTGAAAATAAAAATAAAAATAAAAAATAAAAATAAAAATAAAAATAAAAATAAAAATAAAAATAAAAATAAAAATAAAAATAAAAATAAAAATAAAATAAAAATAAAAATAAAAATATCAATACATCTCTCGAAAACATCAACTGGGTTAAAAAAAAACTCCATCTCACCCAACTTCCCCTTTCACCAGTTGGACCCCCAACCCCTCTTTCTCAGCTCTCCTTACATGTTGCACCACCTTCAACGGTTGGTATGAAAGGATGATGACTAAGACACTAAGAAAAGATCTAGATCTGATTGATAATTCTCATTTTGATGTTTCTTCACATATTGCACTAGCTCTACTATTTTTTTAAGCAAAGTGAAAAAGAAGGTGAAGCCATTCAGACTCTAACAGAGACATCAGGTAAAGAAAGTGAGGAAAGTGAACCACATCTCCTTGTTTTTTACTTAATGCAAACGGAAAACATCAATTATTTTGTTTACGATTCCCCACCAACACGTTTCAATTTTTTAATGCATACCCCATCGTCATCAACATCAATATTTACTAGTTAACAACAAAATGAATAAACTTTTTACTATTTGGTTCGATCCGATGCTTCCGATATTTCAAAAATAAAATCAATATTGTACTAAAGAGTGACGGTTCAATTTAGTTTCTGTACCCAAAAAAAGGTTCGGTCTGGGACCGGTACAACATGAAATGGCATTGGTTCGATTTTGGTATTTGGGAAAAACATGCCCACCCTTAATTCCACTTACCATGGATATAAAGGCACATATATCGAAACGAGCTGGAACTTTGAAACATTATCTTTTTATATTGGTCTTTAATTTTTCTTTAAAATTTTAGCTCAAACAAATCCTAAATGAATTCACAATTTTCAATTAACATTTAAAAAAAAAAATTGGATCGTTGACCATTTTTATTTATTTATTTATCCATGTCCGAATGTTACATGACTGACCTTATATGGTTAACCAAACCAGACCCGAAGGCTACAATATTGTTGCTACTTAATATTGCTTCACTCCGGTCTAGTCCATCTAAGCACCTGCATTCAATACCCGAAGGCTTATCAACAGTGGAGTACATGTGCTCCTAATTATTGGGTGAAAACTCACAAAAATCGTCTCGAACCAACGACCTCTCACAAAGAAAGTGGATGTCCGACCAATTGAGCTATAATTGGTGGACCTAAATGATACCGATGGGGCCCTAAGTAGGCAATTGGGTTTAGGGTTGAACAAATAACTGACCAAATCGAATCAAACTGACAATTTTGATTCCGTTTTTTATGGTTTTGATTCGGTTTGTTATGGTTTTGATTCGATTTAGAAAACTGCAAAATTGATAATGTAGATTCGATTTTCGATTTTAAAGTTCATAAAACTGAAAATAATCGAACCGAGCGAAATATTATATATATCTCACTTTAATGCATACTTTATTTTACTTTAATTGAGATAATATGTAGCACTTGGGATTAGGATACAACTATGGGGTCTAATGTTATTACTTTGAATTTGAATAGACTATATTTCACTTTATTGCTTACTTTATTTTACTTTAATCGAGACAATATGTAGCATTTGGGACGAGATAGCTACGGAGTCTCCTTTTTTCATTCCGGGGGGGGGGGGGGCAGATCTGAGGGTGAAGGTGAGGGTTGGAGTCAAATAGGACCAACATGCCTGTGAATCTCAAGAGGGGTTAAACTAGCTATAAAGGGAGATCATAGTCCCACATCGCCTAGAGAGGGAGGGGGGTCTCCTTCTACTCCATGACTATTGTTGAGCAGAAATTCTAGATGGCTTGGGGTGGTCTCCTTTAATCCTTTATTTCATTCTTTTTTTTCTTCGACTTCTTGAATTGAATTTATCCGTCCGCCAACATCTTCATCACAATCAGTTAATCACACACACTTAAAGTTTGCCCAAAATAGACAAGATTGAACTCTCTACAAAGATGAAACCATTGGTTCGCCACACTGGATCCGCGCTGCTAGATATGCCATACCTGATTAGCCAAACCCATACCTTTGCTACTCCTGTTGTTGTTTCTCATCCTTCTTCTTCTCCATAGTCCATGCTCGATTCAGATGCCTTTTCAGATGTTCATTCCAGCTTTTCAGATTTATCTGATCTGCTCTCACAAACCCTCACTGCTTCTTTATCTCTTCATTCCATATTCTTAATCAATCAATCACCATTATTGTCCTTTTTCTATAGTAACTATCTCTTAATAATTGTGTGAAAGAAAGAGATAATGGGTTGCCTGAACACAACGTCTGTATCTGACCGACCTAATTGTATCAATTTCTCCCTCTGTATGGTATAATTTTTTTCTTCTTCAGTTATTACATAGCAAAGATATAGCAAACTGACTAAACCGATCCGAAACCGAATCATGTGGTTCGGCTCGGTTTCAGTTTGAAAAATTTTGAAACCGAAAATTTCGCTTCGGTTTGCGATTTCTTCAAAATTGCGATCCATGGTTTAGTTTTCAACCCTAATTGAGTGCTTTGGGTTTTTGTGATATTTACTGAATGTTTTCTGTTATTTGCTCAAATTTTGGTTTGGGTTTGCTGAAATTTGGTTGTTTTCTGTTTAAATGTGTACACATGGGTTTATTGAGATTGAATATTTAATATTTATTAGCATTTTAGTATTATTTGTTTGAGTGAGGCTAGAAAATCATATTTTGTAAACATGTTTCGTAATCATGATGATGTGGCATTGTTAGAGGAGTTTTTTTTATAATTTTGAGATACACATAAAATCTTCGGAGATTTCATCATTCTTTCCAGATCATGACATGTCATCCTGGTTGCAAAACATGATTTCCTAACATTTCTCTATTTGTTTAGATATTCATTTGGGTGTTCTAAAATTTCATTGATTTTTGGTGTACTCTCCATGTTGTGTGATTGAGAACATAAGTCTTTCAATATGAGTGCTCCTGCTCTGATGCACCCCACCACCATTTGCATCTAGTAGTGATTGTATTACAATCTGGTCTGATACCCAATCGGACGGTGGAAAAAGAGAACCCATGCCGAATGTCCGCCCTTCAAGAATCCGAGAAACTTTGAGGACACCAAATTGGCAGCTATCCATGGGGATGATCGGATAGGGAATTGGAAAGAAGATCAGAAAATAATCAGTAGGATGAAGCTTTGTATTATGGAAGAGCGTCTTTATGGGGAAAGATATAATTTTTACACAAAGACCCGGCGAAGTTCAGGAATGATCCAGGTAGACTTCGATGATTAGTGTTGGGTCTATATATATAATCTCCATTTGTTAATGAAAGCGACTCTGATACAATTTGCTGTAATTCGTAACTAAAGTGGAAGATTATCAAAATTTGATTTTCAGTAGAAACTTTATAAAAGACCACCAAGCAACCTAAATTGCATTTTCAGGAAACTTATTTGCATTTATATAGTAGGAGATTTTCCTGAACCAGGCTTAGACTTGAAGATCTGATTGATACATATATTCTTTTCATGGAAAATGAATCTGTTTCGTCTTGAATACTACGTGTTAAGGCTGTTTGATTAGCCAATATTATTCATGGCTAATTTTCTCTCAGAGGATTAGAAACTCTCAATTTTGGCTATTTCCCTTCAACTCCTCCGAGGAATGGAAACTAAGGAATATAAACTCTCGTGACTTTGACAGTAGATCATGTTTGATAGTTGACTAGAGCTAACCATGGTCAGTCTCGACTATTACATATATAAGTTGAATGGCCAGTGTTGACTATTGACCCAAGTTGACCATACTGTGACTGAGCTTGATTTATTTCGATCGGGCTCTGACCAAGTCTACAATTCAAACAATAACTCCAATTTCAACAAGATTTTCACCGTTGTGATTCTCACATCGAGATCAATTAAATCAAATTGTTATTTTATAATTTTGATGCATTTAGATTTTTACCCTTTAAAATTAATAGTTCGAGTACACATTTTCAACTATTTGATGGAGATAAATCATAACACAAATGAAAACATCATGATATTATTTGATGAAATAAACATAATACAAGTATAATAAAGAAAAATCACCTTATGAATACAAGTGTAATAAAGAAAAATTATTTTATGATACAATTTGGTGAAAGCAATTTTCAACTATTTGATGAAATAAATATGATAAAAAGTGTAATCAAATAACAGTTAATAGTTCCACGGCAACTTTCCATATCCCAATCAAACAACATACCGTGGAATCCATTATGATATTTTCTCTATAATGAATTTTCAAGAAAAAGGAAAATTTTCCTCAGGAATATTCATTTTGCTCTATCAAACATACCCTAAGAAGAAAAGTGAGAGAGAAATTATGTGGATTTTATTACCTTTTTTTTTATTATTATTATCTTCTCAATTAAGTAGGTTGACCAAGAATTTTATGATGTACACATTTCTCTTCCTAAAACTGCACTCTACTTACCCTTTATGCACGAGTTAAACATTTTTTTAACCTTATTTACTTCTAATTTATTGAACCTTAACAATTGTACATATCAAAGCAAATAAATCAAACTCATCATAAATAAATAAATAAATAAAACAAACTTTCTATAAACTTCACCTAATTTACTTCTAAGTTTTTGGCAACCTTCCTATTTGTACATTACAGTTGATTTCATCAACTTGGCTATATAATAGAGATACAATGGTTTAACACTACTTCATAGTTAAACATCATGAGGGGTTTTGAGATTTTCATTATCGCTTTCATGCTTATGTCCCAGTATCCAGTAGGAGGATGGAGAACTTCACTAGAAGAAGATACAGAGTTAGGAAAGAGAACTTAAAGTTCTCAACAAACCGGCCATCAAGACATTTCAGGTATGTTACCTAACTCATTGGCCCTTCTTAATCTTTTAGGATGTCAAGTAAAAAATGTTAATGCATTAGAGTTTGTATGTTTTCTTCAAATGTTCACTTCCTTACACTGAATAAGGGATTTTCATTGTTTTTCCTTGACATAGTTATATACCATAACATACAAAGGATGAAGGAAATAGAAAGTCTAGATCATCTACTCCTCGGAACAAAGATCAGACACTATATACCATGAGAACATGCTATGCTCTGATTTATGGTTAAATAAGACTCTAGTCTGAAATGTTAAAATCGTATTAAAATAAGATGTTATTTCAGTGAAAAAAATTCTAACACAGACGTGGAGTCTTCCTAACATTAATGAAATGGGATGATACTAGAATGAATGAGATAGTGGAAGAGTAGAAATGGCGATGGAAGATTGTGGAGAAGAAGATGAATCCATTTTCTTCTCATTTTGATTAGTTTTGGAGGTATTTTTAGGAGACTGAAAAGGAAACCATGATAAAGAAAAGAATTAATTGTATAATACGCGGCAGCATATTTTCCCCCAGAGTGTGGTCTCTGTGCATGATGAAATTTGTGCATATAACATAAGGTGTTTTAGTAAAGTATGTATGCAAATGACAACACCAGTAATTTGTTAGTTGTTTATTTATTTTATTTTTTTAACATTTTTTTTTTTTTTTAGACATCAGAAGGTGAGATAATTGATTGCATCAACATATATAAACAACCTTCACTTGATCATCCCCTTCTCAAGAATCACAAAGTTCAGGTATTGTTTCTTTTCTTATTGTTTACTTTTCAATTAATCTTCCTCAATGGTACATGAATGGATATTACTACCTTTCTGTAAAGTTTAATTCGTAATATTGGTTCTACATTATAAATAAGTTTTTTTGTTTAGATGAGACCTGCCTCTTCGCTTAAAGAATTTAGTACAAAGTTTTCATCAGAAGTCAAAAGCTCGAAACCTCTTTTAAGAGGTAGGAGGTGTCCAGAAGGAACAGTTCCAATCCAAAGGACTCGAAAAGAAGATTTGAGAAGAGCGAAATATTTCTCAAAAACGTATGGAGCTTTCCATAAAACTGATGATTTTCGCTCCCCAAATCAACATGTAAGTTTGTGTTGTTTTATTTACTTTTCTTCATTGCCTTCTGGTATACTAACAATCAAATATAACAAGCATCATGTATATATCGGACATTAGTCAAGAGGCTTATTAATTACCTTTGCCTGTGAACAGTCTTCAAGTATATCTAACAACTTTTAATATTTTCAACACAGATAGCGGCATTTTATTCACACGACGGACCATACCATGGAACCGGTGCATACATCGACTTATATAATGTAAATGTTGCGGCTGATCAATATTCAATATCATTAATCTGGGTTCAAAATGATTCAATAGATCAAGGATGGTAAGGCATTTACTTGCATATTTTACAATTCTAAAATTCTATATTTTCTCGAATGAAGTTCTATACTCTTCAAATTACCATCCATATCTACTTAATGATTTGGGAATATGTGATGCTGATTTCAACAGATTGCTCCCGAAGTATACGGTGATAATGCAACTCGAACGTTTACATATTGGACTGTAAGTTTAAAGCTTATAATTAATGAACTCCATTAATTTAGTCAATTTAAATGTAAGTTTCTCATCAGACATTTGGTTGTACAACAGGCAGATAATACTAGGACAGGTTGTTTCAATATCCTATGCCCTGGGTTTATACAAGTTGATAGAGAAACAATTCTTGGCGAAAAAGTTTATAAGCTGTCCAAGTTCAACACCACAGAACAATATGTGATAAATCCTACCATTTTCCAGGTAAATATCAAATACAATATGTTGATCAAGTTAAAACCCTAAATATGAACTAAACACATTTTTCTATATCAAATTTATTCCTGACAAAATAAATTGTGACTAAAAATTTTCTTAGAGGATTCTTTAATGTTCAGATGAAATGTATGCCTTCACACGGGCTTTAACATTCTTACTTACATCATCTCTAATAGAGTACAGAATGAAGGTACTGAAACCTTTTTTTTTCCTTTTTTAACAGGATGAAAATACTGGTAATTGGTGGTTACTTTACGATAATAACAAACATATAGGTTACAGGCCAAAGTCCTTACTTCCAGGTTTAGTTGGAGGTGCTTCACTAGTTGGTTGGGGAGGATCTACAATAGGGCCTCCAAATGGAGACAGTCCACCGATGGGTAACGGACATTTTCCTATGGGAGACTACACTACCGCATGTTATATACACAAACTTAGGGTGTGTTTGGTTGCATGGAATCCTATGCCATGGGAATCCATGAGGGGACCACTACATTTTAGGCTAAATTGATATATCACTCCTCATTCCACCATTTGGTTTTGTGATCAATGGTGGGAATGAAAGTCCCATGAACATGAGAATCACATGCCTTGGGGGGGCCAAGGAGTGGGATTCCCATGTTCATGGGACTTCCATTCCCACCATTGATCACAAAATCAAATGGTGGTCAAATGGTAAATGTGGAGTGATATATCAATTTAGCCTAAAATGTAGTGGTCCCCTCATGGATTCTCATGGCATAGGATTCCATGCAACCAAACACACCCTTAGAGTCTTTGATGCATCATATCAAATTTCGGAACCTACCAATCTAGTAACTTCTGCAGACAACACAAAATGTTACGATGTTGAATACAGTGACTTTGGAGAAGATCTTGGACATTTCATATTTTTTGGTGGACCAGGTGGAAAATGTTAACAGAATGCTTGTTTAGCAGGAGGAAATTTCAATAGTATTTTTTGTTATTATTGTTGTTAGTACATATGGTAATATCGCATTTCATGTTCTCATAGGTTGTTTATGGATTAAGTCATTATTGGATTGGGGCTGAAGAAGCCCCATCCCCCACACCACAAAAATTATACACGAGATTGTTGCCCCTCAGACATGGCTGACCGCACACAAAGCAACAATATTGGACTCTAGAGGGCGTATAACTTTGTAATTTGTCTATCCTTCGCACAAATATAACCCTAGAAAATTTGCTTATGCTGGGATGTTTTCAACCTCGTTAAAATTTATAACTCCCAAAATTGTGGAATCTTTAAAATGGTTGCATTGGTATCTTCAAGTAACTCATTCGCCCTAATGAAATTGCACCGCATCCTTAGAGTCGAGAGCAAGGTTGAAGGGAGTTATATTAACCAATTCCGGTCCAATCCTGATAAAATAGGGTATGGATTTTAACCAATTTCGGTCCAATCCTGACTGATGTAGTCGATTCCTACTGTCCTTTCTTGCCTTTACCTAAACCTGCACAAGTAGCACGCGTGAGCCAAATGTGGCGGACGATGACACTCTGATGCCGAAATTAGATAAGGCTTAAGAGAGGCTTAAAGTTGTAAATTGGGTTTATGTAGCGTACCTTAGTTCATCAACCTTATATCCCTTTTATAGTGTGAAAGTCCTTGTTTGGCTAGGCCTTCAGTGGCGTAGTTTAGGGAAAGAGATCTTGCTTGGGATCATTTCATGTTTAGGATATGTCCATGTAGGGTAGTTCCCTATATGACTTGTGCTCCTAGATATGCGGGAGAAGTTTCTTTTTTTGAGTGTTGACTATGCAAGGAAGTTTTATTGCCAAACTTATACTCTAGTATTTGTTTCCAAGTTAGAACCAATGTATTGCTAGCCTACTTGTCTTCGGTCAATCCCCTATATACTTTCCTTATCAGGGTTTACTCTTGTTTTATCATAGCTTATGAGTATTGGCCTTAACTTCTTGACGCGTGGGCTTATTAAGGCGCTGCAATTCGGATCCAACATTCTGGAATCTTCCAATAGTGGGCTTAATGTTGTCTGGGCCTTGTTGGGTTTATTTGTCTTCACTAAGGTATGCTTCAATCGGGTGTCCGCTTTCCTGTTACCAAGGAGATTTGGGAGTTCTTGGCGTACCTGGGCATTGCACCTACTCAACTGGTGCCTAACGGGTATAGGACTATGATTGCCATTCTGATTAGGGCTAAGGACGCTGGTGTCCGAGTATCTTCGAGGGTGATCCAATTGCTTACTTCCTCTCGGATAAATGAGCATGCTCTGTGTGTACTGACATCGTTTGACTGCTTTGGCAATCTGCCTAACAATTTTAAATCCTGGTAAGAACTTCTGCTTTATGGCTCATGCAGATTCGCAGTATTTTGAGCTTGTTGGTCGTCCGGTCGAGCGAGAATTCAAACAACTGAGTAAGTTTAATTCTTTTTCTGGTCTTGCTTGTGTTAACTGCATGTCCGATTGACCTTTGCGCTTTTCGTAGGGAAATTCTCAACTTCACCACTTTCTGCTAAAGATAAAGCAACTCTGAATGCATTTCGTGATATGTATCATCTACGGATGGAGGATGTCATTGAGTCTTCTCATGTCAAGCGCAACGGACTGTGGACTCACTAACATGAGGCTCCCACTCTTTTTAAGGTTTTGAAGCCAAAGCCCGAAGGTGTGTTTGCTTTGAGAAAAGGAAACTTCCCAAGATTAAGATTCCAAACCCTTCAAGGAGGGTAGAAATAGATGAGGTGCTTCCTTCTCCTGTGTGTTAGAAAAGGCCACGTGTTTTATCTAGATCTGTCTGAAGGTGCTTGGCTTCGTTCAAGGGATGAGATGTTGTCGGGCAAGTGCCTGATTTGTTCGTCATTACAGAGACTGTTGTTTTCGAGAGACGTGAAGCTTAGGCCAAGGCCTTATTTCACTTCCTGACTTGGAGAGGGAGTATCTGCAAATGGTGGGCGTGGAGGACGTAACCAAATTGAGTACAAAATAGGCAAAGGTTTTGAACAAAATGTTGAAGCAGGCGGGCGTGGCAACTTCTTCTGGTCATCCCTTTTCAATAAAGGACTTTGAGATATGCCCTTCTCTGGATCATGAACCAGTTGTAGAGATGTCTGATTATCAACCTCATGGTGAAGGGTCTCATCGAGTCGCTCATACTTTATTCCATTTTGTTCCCGTCCCCATGTTGAATTGACGAAGGGTCAAAGGAATAACCCGCTTCCCTCTTTTTCCGTCAACTGATGCTAAATTGACGGGTGAAAGAGAGCTGACTGCTACGGGCAAAGGTAAAGTTGTCGATAAGGGCTTTAATGCAGTGAAGACAACCAAGGGTGGTGTTGGGGTGATTCTAGTCCTGAAGGATCTCTATCTGGATGTGCGGATCAGTCTGTTTGCTCCACATGTAGTAAGGATGAACAACCAAGCTTGGCATCAAGAGCTCCACAAGAGGTTGACACAAAAAGGTTACCCAAAACACAGAGAAATACTCTAATGTTCAATTAAAATTATCAAATCAAAAGTCTCCTTTCAAAATCAGCCCACAAGCTGGATTTTATAGCTAAAATTCATCAATATTGGAATTTTACCAAACATGACAACACCCCAATAATCATGCTAAAACGAAATACGTAATAAAAGAAATAATCTGCCAAGAATCTGGCCCAAATTGGGTTCAGATCACTTCCTAAACTATAATTGAAATATTACTATAAAAGAAAATAAAACTACTAAAATAACAAACAGTCTATTCCTAAAAGAAGAAATAAAACTTAATTCTAAAAGGAAACTAGAAAGACTCCTAATTAAATTGAAAGATTACGAAATTAGGAACTTTGAAAGATTACAAATTAGGAAACTAGAAAGACTTCTAATTAAATTGAAATAACTTTGAAGGCAAAATTAGGAACCCTAGAAACCCAAATTAGGAACCCTAGAAACTCAAATTAGGAACCCTAAAAATCCTCCTGGATCAACTAGGGTTCCTAATTTGGGTTTGTAGGGTTCCTAATTTTGGTCTCAAAGTTATTTCAATTTAATTAGAAGTCTTTCTAGTTTCCTAATTCGTAATCTTTCAAAGTTCCTAATTTCGTAATCTTTCAATTTAATTAGGAGTCTTTCTAGTTTTCTTTTAGAATTAGGCTTTATTTCTTGTTTTAGGAATAGACTGTTTTTTATTTTAGTAGTTTTATTTTCCTGTATAGTAATATTTAAATTATAATTTAGGAAGTGATTCTGAACCCAATTTGGTCCAGATTTTTGGTAGATTATTTCTGTTATTACGTATTTCGTTTTAGCATGATTATTGGGGTGTTTCCATTTTTGGTAAAATTCTAATATTGATGAGTTTTAGCTATAAAGCCCGGCTGGTGGGCTAATTTTGAAAGAAGACTTTTGATTTGATAATTTTAATTGAACATTAGAGTATTTCTCTGTGTTTTGGGTAACATTTTTGTGTTCTTCTTTGTCAATTATCTGTTGCTGTTAGCCTACAGAATAATCGTTATTTTGCCCAGCGTAAGTTGGTATCAGAGCTTCAGTATCTTCTTGGGGTGAGATTTCATCAGTTTTTATGACTGGTGGTCGTGGTCATGGTCGTCGCGGGCATGTTCCGAAAGAGGAAGCTCCTCACCGTGATCGTAACATTAAGAATATGATGATTGAAGATTTACAGAGGCAAGTTGCAGAGTTAACCCGGCGTCTAACGGCGCAAGATTTCGGTAATCGTGAGATTGAAGATCACGATTCTGATTCCAGTTTCGAAAACCCGTATCCCAATCATGTTCGATTATGGGAGCATGGAGAACCTGTGTATGACGATGAAAAGCTTGAGAAAGATGTGGTAGATGAAACTAAAGAGTTTGGAGAGCCTGTGTATGACACTGATGAAGAGGAGGATGAGAATTCTGAGTTCGTGGAGGATCCCTCGAAGATTGAGTCGGAAGGTGTGGACGATGATGAAGATCAGGAAACTACTGATGGTGTTGGAGATTGGGAGAAGATGATGATCAAGACAAATAAGCTCATGGACAAAGAGTTCATGAAGGACCCCAGTGAGATAACATGGAGATCAGTCAATAAGAAGTTCAAGGTCATTGTAGCTGCACGTGGTCGCAAGGGAACTGGAAGAGTTGAACAGGTTGAGCAACTAACTGTCTTTACGAAGGTTGCTAAGACTCGTGCTCAGAAGTTTGAGATTCTCTTCAATGCTGGAGACGAATACCGCGAGTTTCTAGCTTGAGAAAACCGATTTACAAATCAGTTAGGCTATTTGCACCCGCACACTTGCTTTTTGTACCACCACAGTGCACTTGCAGCCATTCGCGTCGCGTGTTCGTGCAGGAATTGATGGATTCCACCTACACCAGTGTTGTGCCATCGTCCACCATGATTTTCTAGTCCCTGCTGACCTGAATTCAGATTTACCAGCAGAGGTGCAGTAGCTAGCAGAGTTTGCTGACCTGATATCAAAGGATTTTCCTCCTGGGCTGTCGCCAGAGGATTCCGATGAAGCTGCTGTGAACTCGAGGACGAGTTCTTTACAACTCGAGGCGACTGATGCAGGAGGATTTCTAGGGTTCCTAATTTTGCTCTCAAAGTTATTTTAATTTAATTAGGAGTCTTTCTAGTTTCCTAATTCGTAATCTTTCAAAGTTCCTAATTTGGCAATATTTCAATTTATTTATGAGTTTTTCTAGTTTTCCTTTAGAATTAGGCTTTATTTCTTCTTTTAGGAATAGACTGCTTGTTATTTTAATAGTTGTATTTTCCTTTATAGTAATATTTCAATTATAGTTTAGGAAGTGATTCTGAACCCAATTTGGGCTAAAGTAATATTGGAAGATTATTTCTTTTATTACGTATTTCGTTTTAGCATTATTATTGGGGTGTTGCCATGTTTAGTAAAATTCAAATATTTATGAGTTTTAGCTATAAAGCCTAGCTTGTGGGCTGATTTTGAAAGGAGACTTATGATTTGATAATTTTAATTGAATAGTAGAGTATTTTTCTGTGTTTTGGGTAACCTTTTTGTGTTCTTCCTTTTTAATTATCTATTGCTTTTAGCTTGCAGAATAATTGCTATTCTGCCCGACGTCAATATTAGCTGGTGGAATGACTGGCTGGCGAACTGTGCTTCGCTAGGAGAGCGTATGGATAAAGGGCAGATGGTTTCTTCTCTGACTCTGCTTCCCTATTGGCGGCCAACATCGCGTTTAGAGTGATATATCTCTGGGCATCCCTGAGCAAGTCTGCCATATTGGTTGGGGGTCTAGAGTAAGAAAGTCGTAACACTTGCCTCTTCTCACACCCGAAGTGAAAGTTGTGACTGCAGTGTCATCACTACAGTCATCGATGAAGTCAACTCATCGTTGAAATGAGTAACGTACTCTCTCAATGTCTCATTCTATTTTTGCTTTAGGGTCAGCGATAATGCAGTTCCTTCCTCCACAAAGTGTGTGAGGAACACCGTTACCAATGTCCGGAATGAATTGATAGATTTTGGAAGGAGGTTGTGGAACTAAATCAACACTTATGTCTTCAGACTGGCAGGGAATGATCGACACATTATCGCATTGGACCCTTCCTTGAGTGCCATAACGTGCTCGAAGTGACACAAGTGATCAGATAGGTCTCATGTCCCATCGTAAAACTCCGGTGGTGTGTACTTCTTCGGCAACGGTATGTCCATGATATGATCCATGAACGGAGGGACTGTGAGATTAAACAATACGTTTGGGTTTGTAGTCCCATTCCAGATGGGGTTGTGTGAGATGTGTCTGTCGGCTCTGGACGCTGGGTCTCTATCGGCTGCTCCTCCACCTCTGGTCCATTGAGAAGCTGCTGAGGCAACACTTCTCTCCTGAACATGTTCTCTAGAGCTCTCTGGGGACTGATCCCTTCGTTGTTCGCTATTTCCTTCTGCGGATGGAGGATTCCATTTTTTGAGTGCCTCCAACGCTTCTACGATTTGCTGGATCTGGGTTGACAGTAGATCCACCCTTCGGTCCACCGTGGTTACCACCGGCGCAGGGGTCTGAGAGGTTCCTCTCGCAATGGTGGTGGCACCGGAGCGGGTGGCCCTTTCCTGGTTTGAGCTTTCAAGGGTTCTGCAACATCTCCATTGTTGTGAGACCTTGTTGTCATCATCTTTATGGTTTTCTTGGAAATGTGGTACTACTATTTCTTCTCAGGAACGCTCTGTCATTCCCCACAGATCGTGCTAAATGATGTAGTTGATTCCTGCTCTTCTACTTCCCTTTACCCAGACCTGCACAAGTAGCACACGTGAGCCAAAGACCATCATGTGGCAGCCGATGACACTCCGATGCTTAAGTTAGTTAAAGCTTAAGAGAGGCTTAAAGCTGTAACTTGGGGGTCTGTAGCGTACCTTAGTTCATCGACCTTATCTCCCTTTCATTGTGTGAGAGTCCTTGTTTGGCTAGGACTTTGGTGTCGTAGTTTAGGGAAAGAGATCTTGTTGGAAACCCTTTCCTGTTTGGGAGTTGTTCATGTCGGGTAGTTTCCCTACACGACTTGTGCTCTCATATCTGTAGGAGAAGTTTTAATTTTTTAGTGTTGTCCATGCAAGGAAGTTTTCTTGCCCGACTTATAATCTAGTATTTGTTTCCTAGTCGGATCCGATGTATTGCTGGTCTGCCTGTACGTCTTGGGTCGATCCCCTATATACTT